>JAESUZ010001729.1:0-22792 GCA_017311185.1 Proteles cristata cristata | reverse complement strand
TTTTTTTTTTTTTTAACAAATAGTTTATTGACATATTAGTTTCCACATAACACTCAGTGCTCATTCCCACAAGTGCCCTCCTCCATGCCCATCCCTCCCCTCCCCCCACCCCATCAGCCCTCAGTTTGTTCTCAGCATTCAAGAGTCTCTCATGGTTTGCCTCTCTCCCTCTCCCTCACTATTTTCCGCCTTCTTCTCCCTCATGGTCCTCTGTTAAGTTCCTCCTAATCCTATACGTGCAAACATATGGTATTTGTTCTTTTCTGCCTGACTTATTTCGCTCAGCATAACACCCTCAAGGTCCATCCATGTTGCTACACAAGGCCAGATTTCATTGTTTCTCACTGCCATGTAGTATTCCATGGTATAGATAAACCACATCTTCTTGATCCATTCGTCCGTCGATGGACACTTAGGCTCTTTCCATGTTTTCGCTATTGTGGAGAGTGCTGCTATGAACATTGGGGTCCATGTGCTCCTATGCATCATTTCTGTATCCCTTGGGTAAATTCCTAGCAGTGCTATTGCTGGGTCATAGAGGAGTTCTATTGTTAATTTCTTGAGGAACCTCCACACTGTTTTCCACAGGGGCTGTACCAGTTTACATTCCCACCAACAGTGTAGGAGGGTGCCCGTTTCATCCTCACCAGCATCTAGAGTCCTCTGATTTGCTCATTTTAGCCACTCGGACTGGCGTGAGGTAGTATCCCAGTGTGGTTTTGATTTGTATTTCCCTGATAAGGAGGGATGATAATTGCTTTTCTAAGAATGATGATGACCATTTTCAATGCTGTCTTTCTACATTCATTTTACATCACATCCCAAGCCAAAGGGTTGTTTTTTGTTTTGTTTTGTTTTGTTTTTTTGCTTCTCTGAATTGTGGCTCTTCCTTCCCTTTAAACCAGAACTATCTCCCTGCCATCCTAAAGTATAGAAAACTGGGATAATGGCCCCTAGTCAGCTCTGCCCTGAAGTGTGATATTAAGCAGAATAATAGATATTTATTTTTCAGAATGATATACTTCCATGCTTGTCCCTGTCCATTTGGTCTCCTTCAGACCTTGTGCTAACGGTTTGGACAATGTGTGTGTTTGGAGACAGGCCTGGGTGGAAGGAGAAGGGAGGTGGGGAGAGAAGGAAGCCTTACTGGATGGGTAACTTTATCCTTACAGGTTCATAAACATATAATTCAGTCCATCATTGAGATTGGGCTTAGTGTAACTTTCTGGCCCTGTTGACCATTTATAATAATACAGGATCTTTGCTTAGGCTTAGAGCCCCCTGTTTATTGAGCACCTCTAAGTTTGCAGAAGGCATAACATATTACTAAGTGGGGTAGCATTTCCTTTTGAAAATAAAAGAATGATGATTTATGTTACAATAAGAAAAAAGTTACCAAGTAAACCAGATTCTTAGTGTCTGCTGCTCAAAGCATTCTCTCCCTAAGATCAATCTACATCAGAAACCAAATTATCATCAGAGGATTATTTAGTGCTCAGTGAATGAAGACAAGCTGACCTAGCTAGATGCTGGTGCTGTCAAAGTAGGTATATCTAATTCATTTAGTGTTGATCCTGCTTTTCCCCCTATATAGGTGATCAAATCCTTCATATTTTCCCTTTATGGCTTCTCGATATTTGATCACACTGAGGAAAGTTTTTCCTACCTATGGGTTTTAAAAATAGACTCTTGTTCCCATCAAAATTTTTATAAACATAGTTCAATGCTTTCCTTTTAAATATTTCTGTTATATACAGTTGTGTGTATTGTGAAGTAGGTGTCTATTCTCAACACTTACCTTTTTCTGACAGCATGCCTTGTAGAAGGTTTTTGGTTATCTCAAAATGTTAATTTTCTTCCTAAGTAGAAACATTTTTTTTTTGCTTACTACTTTTGAGGCCTGGTGCACTGAGCTACTGTAGTAATATCTTATATTACAAAACCCATTTTCTTAAAGATAGAATTAATAGGGGCAAGATGGCGGAGAAGTAAGGAGCTCTGTACTTGCACTCACGCCCATACATCACACAGAAAAGATCTGAAGCCATTGGAAACCTTACAAAACCTGAGAGACTGGGAGAAAAAGGACGCAGAATCCACTGAGAAAGCCTTCTAACGTGAGTGCGAACCGGGGAAGGTAAAATCGGGCTGGGATCCGAGCCTCCAGGGTGGGAGGCGATCCCCCTCTACCCTCTACGGGGAGTGAGAGGGGAAAAGGGGAGAGTCCAAGACAGAAAAATCTCCGCTCGGTGCATAGAAAGACCGTGCTTGCCAAATATCTGCACACCAGGTCCCCTCGCGACAACTGGTCCTGGGGGAGGCTGAGCACACAAACTGCTTCTTTGTGCCACTCCTGGAGGTGGGGTTTTAAAGCGGAGCGGGCGCGCCTGCCGCCATTGTAGCTCCAGGGCGGCTGGGATCCCTGAAAGAGACGCGCAGACACCGGGCGTCCGCGCTCCTGGCTGGCTGGAACTCGAGAGGGAAGGCAAAGAGCTAAAAACTGGGAAAATTGCCTGTGAGTTCGTGTTTCGGGTGACGAGCCATAGAGAGACCCGGTTTTCCTCACTCCAGCAGGCTCAGGCTACGCGGACCCGGCAGGCAAGCCCCCGCGCATGCGCGCCAGCCCGACCCAGAGAAGGAAGCAGCGATCCTGACTCCACCCCCAGAGCTCAGCAGGGGGCCTGGAATAGCCCGAGGGGGGTGCCTGGGAAGCTGTGTCTAAGGCAACTTCTACAGGGCGCACGGACTGGGATTTGGAGATTGGAACTGGCCTGGGTTGAAGAGTGCAACCAACTTCGGCTGCGTCCCCGGAACGGGGAGTTGACACGCCAAAAAAAAAAAAAAAAGCGAGCTGCAGTGCGGGGTTCAAGAAGGGACTGGAGCACCGTCACTCTCCTCCCCACAATCGCCAAGGCAGAACCCCCGCCTGAGGCATCGGATCACGCCACGCCCATCCCTGCCTGAGAGGTGCCCTCCTCCCTTTTTTTTTTCTCTTTCTTTTTTCCTTCTTCCTTTTTTTTTCTTTTTTTTCTTCTTTCTTTTTTTTTCCCCTTTCTTTTCTCTTTTTTTCTTCTTCTTTCTCTTTTCTCGCTTTTTCCCCCAAATCACTGACCTGATTAACTCTGGTCACCAGCTTGCTTAAACAGTCACAACAAGTCCATTCTGTAAATGTAAATTCTACACCTACCGACTTTTTCAGCTATTTCTCTCAGGAGTAATTAGACTATATAGTTTCTCTGGATAATTCCAGCATTCTTCTCTCACCTATCCAACCATATTCTACCCTTTACCTCTTTGAAAAAAGCTTCTTATCCCTTCTGCCTGCTCATTCTATTTCCAGTTCTGCCTCGTCTCGCCCTGCCTTCTCTCTTTTTCTCTATGCTCTTCAACCAGCACTGCATACACACGGCTATTTAACCGTAGCTGGGAAATCCAGGTATATGCTTTAAACCGTTCTTTGTCCATCGGTTTTCTTCTTTTTTCCTTTTCTTTTCCCCTTTTTGACCCTTTTATGTATTTTATGCTCCCTATTCGCCCTCCCTCCTCCGTCTTTTCTATTAACTTTTTCGTTTTCCCTCTCGCTTTGCATGTTAGTTGAATTAGCCTGTGCGTTTGTGTGCTCCTGCTCCCTATGTGTTTGTCTGTTTTCTTTCCAGGGTTACCTCAAGAAACAAGCTAGAGTACACAAGGTGAAGAGTCCCAAATATCACTACGAATAGGAAAATAAAATAACTAAGGTCCCAACAAGAGTGACCGAGGGATACAATTCAAAAAACAATCTCTGGGGGCGCCTGGGTGGCTTAGTCGGTTAAGCGTCCGACTTTCGCTTAGGTCATGATCTCGCGGTTCGTGGGTTCGGGCCCCACATCGGGCTCTGTGCTGACTGCCGGCTCAGAGCCTGGAGCCTGTTTCAGTCTGTGACTCCCTCTCTCTCTGACCCTCCCCTGCTCGCGCTGTCTCTCTCTATCCTAGAAATAAATAAAAAAAACATTAAAAAAAAAAAAACAATCTCTGAAAGGATAGGCCCTGGAAAGTCAAAGAGTCTTCTTGGATACAGCAGTGCTCATAGAAACATAGAGCATAACAGGTCTTTGAAACCAACAAGAGCCGGAAAGCTAACTAAAATGACAAAACGAAAGACCTCTCCTCCAAAGAAACTCCAAGAAGAAATGACAGCTAATGAACTGCTCAAAACAGATATCAGCAGCATAAGTGAACAAGATTTTAGAATAATAATGGTAAAATTAATAGCAGGGCTTGAAAAAAACATAGAGGACATCAAAGAAACTATGGCTACAGACAGAATGGAAAATAAAAATAGGCATGAAGAATTAAAAAAATGCGATAAATGAGATCCATAATAAATTAGAGGCCTCCAATGCACGGCTTGAAGAGGCAGAAAGGAGAATAAGTGATTTAGAAGACACCATTATAGAAAAACAAGAAGCTGACAAAAAAAGAGACAAACTGATCCAGGAACAGGAAAGAAAAATTTGAGAGCTCAGCGACACAGTCAAACGCAACAATAACCGTGTCATAGGAATCCCAGAAGAGGAAGAGAGAGGGAAAGGTGCAGAAGGAGTCCTGGAACAAATTATAGCAGAGAACTTCCCTGACCTGGGGAAGGAAGTCAATGTGGAAATACAAGAGGCTCAGAGGACTCCCCTCAGACGTAACTTGAATCGATCTTCTGCACGAAATATCATAGTCACAATGGCAAAATACAAGGACAAAGAGAGAATTTTGAAAGCAGCTAGGGAGAAAAGGGCCCTCACATACAAAAGGAAACCTATCAGACTGGTGACAGACCTATCTACTGAAACGTGGCAGGCCAGAAAGGAATGGCAGGAGATCTTCAATGTGATGAACAGTAAAAATATACAGCCAAGAATCCTCTATCCAGCAAGCCTGTCATTCAAAATAGAAGGAGAGATAAAAACCTTTCCAAACAAACAGAAATGGAAAGAATTTGTCACCATGAAGCCAGCCCTACAAGAAATCCTGAGGGGGATGCTCTGAAGGAAAGGTTGCAAGGAACAAAGATTCCAGAGACACCACCACAAACATGAACCCTACAAAAGATACAAAGACTCTAAACCCACATATTTGAATAATAACACTGAATGTAAACGGGCTGAATGCTCCAATCAAAAGACATAGGGTAGCAGAATGGATTAAAAAACAAAATCCATCTATATGCTGTCTACAAGAAACTCATTTTAGACGGGAAGATACCTTCAGATTAAAAGTAAGGGGATGAGAAAAATATATCATGCTACAGGAAATCAAAAGAAAGCCGGAGTAGCGATACTTATATCAGACAAACTGGACTTTAAAATAAAGACAATCACAAGAGATGAAGAAGGGCACTACATAATAATTACAGGGTCCATCCATCAGGAAGAACTAACAATCATAAATGTGTACACACCGAATATGGGAGCACCTAAATATCTAAAACAATTAATAACAAGCAGAAAAAAACTTATAGATAAGAATGTGCTAATAGCAGGGGACTTTAATACTCCGCTTACAGCAATGGTTAGGTCAACCAGACAGAAAATCACTAAAGAAATAATGGACTTGAAAGATACATTGGACCAGATGGACCTGACGGATATATTTAGAACTTTACATCCTGAGACCAGGGAATTTACTTTCTTCTCAAGTGCGCATGGCACATTCTCCAAGATAGATCCCATACAGGGACATAAAGCAGCCCTCAATAAATATAAAAGAATAGAGATCATACCATGTACACTGTCAGATCACAATGCTTTGAAACTTGAAATCAATTACAGGAAGAAGTCTGGAATACCTCCAAAAACATGGAGGTTAAAGAACACCCTACTAAAGAATGAATGGGCCAATCAGGCAATTAGAGATGAAATTAAAAAAATATATGGAAACAAATGAAAATGAAAACACAACAATCCAAAATCTATGAGATGCGGCAAAGGCAGTCTTAAAGGAAAGTACCTTGCTCTCCAGGCCTATTTCAAGAGATTAGAAAAAGCACAAGTCCAAAATCTAACAGCTCACCTAAAGGAACTAGAGGCAGAGCAACAAGAAAGCCCTAAACCCAGTAGAAGAAGAGAAATAGTAAAAATTAGAGCAGAAATAAACAACATAGAGACCAAAGAAACAGTTGAACAGATCCATGAAACCAAGAGTTGGTTTTCTGAAAAAGTCAACAAAATTGACAAACCTCTAGCCAGACTTATCCAAAAGAAAAGAGAGAGCACCCAAATAGACAAAATTATGAATGAAAATGGAATTATTACAACCAACCCCTCAGAAATACAAGCAATTATCAGGGACTACTATGAAAAATTATATGCCAACAAATTGGACAACTTAGAAGAAATGGACAAATTCCTAAACACACACTCACTACCAAAATTCACACGGGAAGAAATAGAAAACCTGAACAGACTCATAACGAGTGAAGAAATTGAATCAGTGATCAAAAATCTCCCAACAAATAAGAGCCTTGGACCTGATGGCTTCCCTGGGGAATTCTACCAGACATTTAAAACAGAATTAATCCCAATTCTTCTCAAGTTATTCCAAAAAATAGAAAGCGAAGGAAAACTCCTGGACTCATTTTATGAAGCCAGCATCACACTGATTCCCAAGCCAGACAGAGATCCAGCAAAAAAAGAGAACTACAGGCCAACATCCTTGATGAATACGGATGCAAAAATTCTCAACAAGATCCTTGCAAATCGAATCCAGCAGCATATCAAAAGAATCATCCACCAAGATCAAGTGAGATTCATTTCTGGGTTACAGGGCTGGTTCAACATTCGCAAATCAATCAATGTGATACATCATATCAATAAAAGAAAAGATAAAAACTATATGATCCTGTCAATAGATGCAGAAAAAGCATTTGACAAAATACAGCATCCCTTCTTAATAAAGACTCTCGAGAAAGTTGGGATAGAAGGAACCTACTTAAACATCACCAAAGCCATCTATGAGAAGCCTTCAGCTAACATCATCCTCAACGGGGAAAAACTCAGAGCTTTCCCCTTGAGATCAGGAACACGACAGGGATGCCCACTCTCACCACTGCTGTTTAACATAGTGCTGGAAGTCCTAGCATCAGCCATCAGACACCAAAAGGAAATCAAAGGCATCAGAATTGGCAAAGAGGAAGTCAAACTTTCACTCCTCGCAGATGACATGATACTCTACATAGAAAACCCGACAGACTCCACCAGAAGCCTACTAGAACTGATCCAAGAATTCAGTCAAGTTGCAGGGTACAAAATCAATGTACAGAAATCGGTTGCATTTTTATACACCAACAATGAAGCAACAGAAAGAGAAATCAAGAAACTGATCCCAATCCCAATTACACCATAAAAAAACCATAAAACACATAGGAATAAATAAACCTAACCAAGGATACAAGAGATTTGTATGATGAAAACTATAGAAAACTTATGAAGGAAATTGAAGAAGACACAAAAAAATGGAAAAACATTCCATGCTCATTGATAGGAAGAATAAATATAGTTAAGATGTCATTACTACCTAAAGCACTGTACACATTCAATGCAATTCCAATCAAAATTGCACCAGCATACTTCTCAAAACTAGAACAAACTATCCAAAAATTTGTATGGAACCACAAAAGACCCCGAATAGCCAAAGTAATCCTGAAAAATAAAACCAAAACGGGAGGGATCACCATCCCAGACTTTAGCCTCTACTACAAAGCTGTCATCATCAAGACAGTATGGTATTGGCACAAAAACAGGCACATAGACCAATGGAACAGAATTGAGAACTCAGAAGTGGACCCAAAAGTATACAGCCAACTAATCTTTGACAAAGCAGGAAAGAATATCCGATGGAAAAAAAGACAGCCTTTTTAACAGATGGTGTTGGGAGAACTGGACAGCAACATGCAGAAGAATGAAACTAGATCATTTTCTCACACCATGCACAAAATAAACTCAAAATGGATAAAGGACCTGAACGTGAGACAGGAAACTATCAACACCCTAGAGGAGAAAGCAGGAAACAACCTCCTTGACCTCCACCGCAGCAACTTCTTACTTGACACATCCCCAAAAGCAAGGGAATCAAGAGCAAAAATAAACTGTTGGGACCTCCTCAAGATTAAAAGCTTCTGCACAGCCAAAGGAAACAACCCAGAAAATTAATAGGCAACCAACGGAATGGGAAAAGATAGTTGCAAATGACATATCAGATAAAGGTTGATATCCAGAATCTACAAGGAACTCACCAAACTACACGCCCGAAAAACAAATAACCCAGTGAAGAAATGGGCAGAAGATATGAACAGACACTTCTCCAAAGAGGACATCCAGATGGCCAACAGACACATGAAACGATGCTCAGCATCGCTCCTCATCAGGGAAATACAAATCAAAACCACACTGAGATACCACCTCACGCCAGTCAGAGTGGCTAAAATGAGCCAATCAGAGAACTCTAGATGCTGGCGAGGATGTGGAGAAACGGGCACCCTCCTACACTGTTGGTGGGAATATAAACTGGTACAGCCCCTCTGGAAAACAGTGTGGAGGTTCCTCAGGAAACTAACAATAGAACTCCCCTATGACCCAGCAATAGCACTGCTAGGAATTTACCCAAGGGATACAGAAATGCTGATGCATAGGAGCACATGTACCCCAATGTTCATAGCAGCACTCTCCACAATAGCTAAAACATGGAAAGAGCCTAAGTGTCCATCAACAGATGATGGATCAAGAAGATGTGGTTTATCTATACCATGGAATACTACATGGCAATGAGAAACAATGAAATCTGGCCATGTGTAGCAACATGGATGGACCTTGAGGGTGTTATGCTGAGCGAAATAAGTCAGGCAGAGAAGGACAAATATCATATGTGTGCACATATAGGAGGATTAGGAGGAACTTAACAGAGGACCAAGGGGGAGAAGAAGGGCGGAAATGGTGGGGAAAGGGAGAGAGGCAAACCATGAGAGACTCTTGAATGCTGACAAAAACTGAGGACTGGTGGATGTGGGGGGTAGGAGGGGTGGGCATGGAGGAGGACACTTGTGGGGATGAGCACTGGGTGTTATGTGGAAACTAATTTGACAATAAACTATTTGTTAATAAATAAATAAATAAATAAATAAATAAATAAATAAATATTTCGCCTGAAGCACAACAACAACAACAAAAAAATAGAATTAATAGTTTGGGTAGTTTCTTAGCTCAAGACTAGAAAACAGGGCTTGGGGCAAAACTTTACCTTGAGATATATAATACAAGGAAAAAAGTGTGAGGAGAAAAGGGAACTGAAACAAGGAAAGAGGGAAAGCAAATACAAAGAAGTAAGTTACCCGTCTGGAAAGAACTTTTCAACAAAACACGGCTGATTATTTACATCACATGTCTTAAGTAAGGGCACATAAAATTACTGCATCTAAGAACAGTCTAAGTGGAAGAGATAGAAAATAATTTATCTGTTAGCTCTCTTGAGTAGTCTCCATTTGTCAAAGTCCACCCCACAGGGTGAACTTAGCAGAGAAATTAACCAAACAGAAGCATAAGCACAGTTTGCCTGAACCACATCAATTTGCTAAACCTACACTTGGGATGTTTACTGAGACAAGACAAGTAAAACATGAATTTGAAAAAAGAAAACCACTTTTCTGAGCCTTGAAATATTATGCTTGGGGTGACAATTATAAGAACTATACTTCATTTTTATAAAATTACCTTTGGACACATTTGACAAGGACAGACCCACTTAAATTACTCAAATCATTAGATGAGAACAAAACCAAAATATTCTCCGAGTTCCTAATTTCCTCAGTTTCCCAGGAGCTGCCATCATCTCTAAAGAGAGAACACTGCCTCCTCCCTGGCCCCATGATCTGCCACAATCACGGCCTCAATGCTAGAGCTGTATCCTTCCCAAAATGATTGAGAGTGGCAACCTCCAATGTGAAAGCATCGGGACATCAACATGTGGCTTGGCTGACTATGTGGCCTGCCTGGACCAGGCTGTCACACATCTGTCTCACAGCACTTCCCAAAGTCCGGGCAATTGGGTTCCAAATAATACCAGGTGTGGGACATCAAAAGTACATGCGGTGCACATAGGGCTGTGCCACGCTAAGACTAGCTTCTCCTTCAACAAGAGTTCCAGAAAATTTTTGGCATCCACTCACCCTAGGTTGCCACATTACCACAGCAATGACAATTATTATTTTGTATTAAATGCCCACTGTTGCGTGACCTGGTGTCCTGGAAATTAGATGGTCACAGAAACACAGAGACTATATATACAGCCAGTGATCTTCCAGAAGGAGGAAATAAAGATAGGAGTAGGAGGAAGGGAGAGGGGAAAGAATGAGAAGGAAGGAGAAGAAATCTGCCAGAGCAGATGGATGCTAGTCAGGCTTGTGCCCCTGCCACATGGTGGCTTTTTATTACTTAACCTCATTTTTACCCACATTTCAAATGAGGTTAAGTAATAAAAGTCACTCAGCACCCCAAATTCAACATGGCTTGATGTGAATTTTTTTTTTTCTTTTTTTGGATATTCAAACTACACATCTGGGTCAGAAAACAAGTGTGTTCTCATTGCCTCCGTTTTCTCAAGTATCTCCAATGAATATTTTTTAGGAGAAAATTAGAATGATTTTAAATCAGGCTTTGAAAGTCTATTATAGTATCACCTAATTTTATAAAATCACTCAGTACCTCAACTTGAACATATCAAAAGTCATTATTATTTGCTCAATACTCAAACTACTCATCCCACCTGACACATAAGAGCACCAAGATAAATATTTTCTCTCTTTATCATCTGAACCTCACCTATTGGCAACACCTAAGACTTTACTCTTTCTTCTACACTTTGCTGTGTGATTATCTATAAAGTTATGGACTTGACATAAGGCATATCATCTCCATCTCTGTCTTCATCAAGGGGAGTTTTGTATCAAGTTATCTATGGAGGCATTATACAGACATTTGTTTCCAAAGAAACTGATTTTAAAGCAGCCAATTGCTGGGACACCTGGGAGGCTCAGATGGTTGAATGTCCATCTTTGGCTCAGGTCATGATCTCACAGTTTGTGGGTTCAAGTCCCTCATCAGGCTCTGTGCTGACAGCTCAGAGCCTGGAGCCTTCTTCGGATTCTCTCTCTCTCTCTCTCTCTCTCTCTCTCTCTCTCTCTCCCTCTCTCTCTCTGTCCCTCCCTCCCTCTCAAAAATAAACATTGAAAAATTAAAGCAACAAAATGCTCAAGTTTGGAAGGCCACCAACACTACCTCTTACTGATGGAGTGATCTTGGGAAACTTACCTATATTCTCCAAGTCTCATTTATTCTGCAATAAAAATATAATAATATTTACTTGACAAGATTGTTGAATAGCTTAAGTGGAGGGGGTGGCAACTATATAAAATGCCAAACAGTGTCTGACAAATATTAGTTACCACCCACTTTTTTCTTCTATAATATACGTCTTGTAGATAAATGCATTGCTGATCAAATTTGAGTAATATTATCCTTAAAAAGAGAGAAAACAAAGGTTTCTAGTTTTGTCTGAAATTATTATTATAATGAGAAAATCAAACAAATTTATTTAGTATAAGTTCTACATGACATAGGAACCCTCATAAGGAAGTGAAGATCCAAACAAGTGGCAAAATCCAAGTGCTTATATAGTAGGTTGAAGGAAATGATGGAATTGTGTAAAAGTAGCCAAAATATGGGGAGATTAAAGGAAGATAAAATTTATTTTCACAAGATCTGTTTGTACAGAAATCTCTCAGCCTCAACTCCTTTTGATGATAAGAATGTCTTTCCTCCTGGTATAGGGAAGAAAATTTTCACATAAGATTTTTATCTCCTACCTTCCTATACCTATTTTTTCAAATGCTTTTAGCTCAAAATAATTCTTATGCCAAAGTGGTATATTCTATCAACCCTCACTCTAATAAAAAGTTTAAAACAAAAAATCTCACAAAATAAAACTAAATCAAGCCACAAAATTAAGAAAATTAAATTAACATTAATATGATTGATAATATTGTTTTTTTGGCTCTAAATCACAATCTGCAATATGAATGTGGTAGTGATGCAACAGCACCCATTTCCCTTGATTTAAACATTCTTCTATAAGGGGAATCTGATGAATCCCCCTCAGCCCTCTGCCAGTTTCCTAACTTAAACTACTGCAGAACCTCTATCAGTACAAAATGATGTACTTATTATGGAGCAAATACATCTTTTATGTATTAAATACATTTTTACATTTTTCTCATTGACTAGAATTTCACTGATCTAAGGTGCCTTTGATTAGTAGATGCGTCATTATTGTATGTACCACTACAAAAGGGAATAAAAACTTCTAATTAAAAGTATGGCACAATGCTAAGATGCCATCAACTGTAAGATGCATCATCACTTCAGAGATACCAAACTATGGGGGAACGAATTCTATTTTATTTATCATCAGTGAATACAGTAGTGCTACTTTGTGCTATGACAATATTTAACAGAACACAAAAGTTGTCTCCCAAGTCATCAGCCGTTCTCGAAAAATCCCCATTTTTATCCTATTCTTCAAGCTCAGCTTACTTAAGTGTCCCCCTTCTCTGTAAAATTTTCCCTGAGCACCACTGCCTACAGAAGCTTCTGCACTGATGGGAAGAGTCTGGCCATGTTCACAGGCTCATGGTTTTGTTAGTATAATTTTGTCTCAATATATCTTGCCTTTCAAAATTATAAACTCAAGGAACAGAATAATTTCTTTCTGGTTAAAACACACAACTTTATTGATGAAACACAAGTCTAAGATTAACAAATATAAAACAATACAAAAGTGTAGCTTATTTATGATTAGTTTGTTGTAAATTTAGGTAGAGGAAAGAGTAAAAAACATCTCAACCTAGGTAGCAAGATGGAATCAATAAATGCTTTCTTTATACAAGCTCTAGTATTCATTTGGCATTCTTAAAATGGTCCAGCCTAAAATCAACCACCACAAATAGCATCACTCTTGATGATCCTTGATATTCATTATTCCAAAATAGCAGCTGAAAGGATCTCTTTGTCATATAAGCACAGTGGCAAACAAAGAATTTACAAAATGAATTGTTCCCAAATGCAAACTAAAAAATTATCTCGATATTGTTTGGGGACATACACTCAATTAAAGTTTGGTCAATACTTTTAGGACTTTTACTTTCACCACCAGATCATTGTGATTTGCTAATGCCTTGATTTTCTTAACACACACTCCAGATTCTTTGAATAAGAAAAAAAGTGAACTTCTGCTGAATTCTTTCTTAGATGATGCAAGCCCTTCACTCTTTATGTTGTCATTTATATTCTCAAATAGAGTAAGGATATTAAGAAGAATCTCTCTGTCCCACTCTTTATTAAAGAGGGAAATCAATTCTGATGGTACTTTACAACTGACCAGCTCTCTTGTCATGGCTGGATTTTCAGTAAAGTTTATAATTAGTTTCATAATCTGAATCTTGGTGAAGTAATTTCCCAGGAATAACAATGCAAAAAAGTCTGGAAAAGAATAGGAAAGCAAATGCTGGTAATGATTAGTTACAGTCATGTTGGTTAACAGTCTTAGTCCGGCCATCTGCACAGCTGAGTCCAAGCGACAGATCATGGTATCATCACACACTTGACTGATATAGGTCTTAATCTTTCCCTGATTTTCAGCATTTACACTCAAGTTATTAAGGGCATTGTAAGCTTTTTCCCTAATAATAGGATCTTTCGTTTTTATCAGTTTTGCAATAATTGGAAGACCACCCAACTCACGAATGGCATTTTGGTTAAAAGAATACGCTGCATTGTTACCCAGAGTGACCAAGGCTATTTCTTGAATAAAAGGATCATTTGACCTTTCCAGGATGTTAAGAACCTTTTGAAGGTCTGGACCACCCAGAATATCATCAATTTTATAGGGAAAGTTGAACTTGCCTCTGCGAACAGGCCATGCTGTAGCTGGAGTCCTGGTGCTCTTACCTCGGGTTCTTCCTTTGGTTTTTCCACTTGCCCTACTCCCAGCCTTAGAGCCACTCCTGGTGGGGTGGCAGCCTCCACCCCTGCCTCCTGGGCAGGGTAAACTGGGTGCAAGGGTCCTGTTCCCAGAGATGGTACCAAACCTGGCTCCTCTGCCTGCCTTTGCACTTGCCTGTTCTTTCAGGGTGCTGAAAAGGGCTTTGGCCTTGGCCTCTAGGCCACCTCCACTCTGGGGCCCCAAGTGGACCTCTGCTTTTACATCTGAACCACTCTCAAGTACCACAGCCATCTCAGACGTCACCTTTGAATCACTCTGAAGCCTAGCTCCAGCGTCCACCACAGCATTAGGTTTAGCTCCTTTCCCAATTTCAACCCTAGTCTCCACAATATCACTAGATTCCTCCTTGTCGTCTTCATCATCATCGTCCCAGATTTTCTCATTATCATCTCTTCCCCAGGTCAGTCTATATACACAGTAGCAGGCGCCAGCCCCAATCACCACACCAGCGGCCACACAGCCGGCTTCCCGAGTACGGCCCATTCTGGGGACAATGTGTGAACCGAATTCTTAACCAGGGTGGAGTCAGATTGCTCTGGCCTAGAGAGGTGCTCCTATGTTGGGGGCGGAGTCTTCAGCTATAGCTGGCAAGCCCTGCTGCAGCTACAGATACAGTGGAACCTAGGAATGAAGGAAAGATTTAAAGCGTCAGTCCCCCTTTTGTGCCTTTGCATGCAGACAGACTGAACTACAGACCGACAAACATGGGGACATGATAGTGAATCAGGGTTGGACTACTGATTCCTTTCCTCTGTGTGGGAGGTAATTTTGAAAAATTTCCCCACGTCCAGATTCTCCAACCTCCCACTCCATGATGTTAAATTTAAGGTACCTAATTATTTCCCTACCTCCCCTACCCCAGATGTCCAGGGGGTATTAGTGCCCCCACATTCACCCACACATGTTTAGGCACTTTCTTCCTTCTCCTCCTTGCCTGGAAGTCCACTGTGTCCTGTAAACGTGCATACAAACAGGTGGGGAGGAGGATGCTGAATGATCAAGGGGCAGAAGGACCTCACCCTGGAAGGTACACACATCCCTTTCCTGAATCTCTGGCCCTTGCTCTGTGTAGCCCAACATCACCCTCCACTCCTCACAGGGGTGTAGCTTTGAAATTTATTATCTCCCTTCCCCATCTCCTTTATCTCTTTCAAGCCTCCACTCATCCTCACCCCACCGGAGTAAGTTGCTTCCTTCAAAGGTGACCTCACAGCCCTTTCCCTGTAACAAATCAAATGGTGGTGAAGAGATTGTCTGGAATATGAACAGACACAAAATGAACAAAGTTTTGGAGCTTGCCCTTCCCTCCACATCCCCTGCATCTCCAAGGCTCCAGGACACTCCTCCCTTCACCCATTATACCAACTTCCACTGGTCTGGAGCAATTTCCTTCCTCTCTCATCTCAGTTTCTGTCTCCCCCACCAAACCTAAGGACTGAGAACTCTGGGACTGAGTGCTTGCTGGAAGGAGGCAAACCCGGGACACCATACTCTAAAGAATAATTTGGAGCAAGATCTTCTCCATCCCCACTTCAGGATTCCCAGGACACCCCCCCAGCCACTTCCTTCTTTTTCTAATACCTGCAGAGCACTTTGTTTTGAAAGCTCCAAAATGGTATAAAGAGGAGGAAAGGAGGGAGTGTGTGGAGGAGGTATGAGGCCACTGGGGTTTGCAGTCTCCACAGTTCTCCACCCCCGGAGTCCCAAATATTGCCACCACCCTCACTTTGACCTACTTTTTCTGAACAATTGTCCTCTTCTTCCTGTTTCTACGGTTAAATTGGCCCTAAAGTGTGTCCACAGACAGACAAGCCACACGGCAGAGGCAGATGGCTGGTGGACAGAACAGCACTTCAGAGAGTCTCAATACCAGCTTTTCCAAATTCAGGACCCTGGTTGTCAAATGGATTTCATGTTTTGGTCTCTAATCCTTTACCCCTACAGTGGAGTAGGACTCCACTGACATCAGCCCTCTTTAAGCCAAGTGTCCACTCACCCACTCCCACAGCATCCACCCTAAGCCGTCGGCCATTTTCCCAGCAAAAAAGCACACCCCTTTCGAACAACTGAAAAAGGAGGAGGCGGGCAAGGGTGTATGGAAAAGCAGAGGAGCAAAAGATCCCCCTCCCCAATGCACTTCAACCCCCAACGACAGCCATTTTCCCTGTAGGCGCCGTCACATCCCTTTTCCTACATAAAATAACAAGAAGATAGCTGGAGTCAGAAATGGGCCCAAGTTAAGGCAAGGACCTCAACCATCCCCCATCCTTCCTGGGGCCGCGGGGCGATCCCACCTTTACACTGACCTGCAGGGATTCGGAGAAGATTCTTTATTCTTTTGCTCTGGATGTTGCTCTGGATGGTATACAGCGCCCTACTGAAAGACATGGGGAATGACGGACGCACAGCCTCAAGATTCTGGCTTGGTAGATGGATGCACACAGGACTAGAATCTTAATATCTGCCCTTCTAGATTCAAGGCCCTTGATGCCAAAGTTTTCAAATTTCCTCCCTCCTGGCCTGGGATCCGGCCCCCAAAGCCCACCATTTCTGTTCTTGGAAGGGCCAGGGACAGTGCAAGGGTGTTGAGAAAGCCGGGTTTGTCTCCACCCTCCGCTACCCACACCGCAGGTTTCGCCCCAGGCTGCTCCCATCCACACACAGACCTGCTGGGATCCAGGGAATTACTTCCTCCTCCTTCCCAGGCTACCGGCCCGACCGCTCTTAAGGCAATAGGGAGCTGGTAACCGGACAACCCAGGACCAGGATTAGAAGGACGTCAGCAAACGTCGGCTCCTGCTCACGTGAGGGCCACGTCACCGGAGACATCAGGATCCCAATTACCACTCCCATCAGCAGTGCGGCAGGAGCCGGCCCACCCCTTTCCTTCCTGAAACATCAGGTCCTGCCACTCATTTTCTTCTACCAATCCCGGAGACTGAGGAGAGCTGCTCCTTGTGGCTGGAATTTGCCTTTCTCTGGTGAACTGGGAGAAACTGCATCTGTTCCCCTGTCCATTGTTTCCCCCCACTCGTTGAGGAATAGTTCTCTTTCCTTCTCTACTCCCTCTCCAACTGCTTCTCCCATTCTCTCACCTTCCCCCACCTCCAGTCATTAAGGGCTTTTCCCTGCACCCCTATATGAAATGGGAGGAAAGATTTCAGAAAAGAACATGCATAGTGGGAATGTTTTACTTTCCTAAACTTTCCTGTCCCATTCTTTAAAACCAATAATGGATTACTTTTATATTGAGAAGATGAAATGATGATATTTTTATTGGAGTGGAGAAAAATTTAAGAGGGAAGGAAAACCCAAAAGGCCTCATTAATTACGTTATATTTATTTATAAGAAAAAAATGTTTCTACTGGTTATAGCCAAATAACAGCTTTCAAAACACACTAACTTGTTTTAAAATTGAAAACAATTTTTTGCTACAATCTGTGAATTTGTCCACAAAGAGATTTAATATGTAGTCATCTAATTTTGGCTATTTAATGTAAATGATCTACTTTCTCTATTTTTGGATAACCTTACAATTTGGTTAAAAAAAAGCAACACAATCTTGTCTTGTTTGATTAAAGAAAGACATCCCAAAGTCTTGGCTAACTGCTGTGTGAGCCTCTTTTAATTTGATAGCCGTTCTGAACAGCTGCCCCTCGATGAGATTCTAGTCCTCCAAGGCAGAGGCAGCTGAGGGTGTGTGGAGTATAGAAATGGTCTGATCCTCTCAGCTTTGTCAAAAAATGAGGGAGGAAGGTGTTGTGCTCCTGCCTCTCCAGTATTCCAAAGCCTCACATCCTTACAGTTAGGCACTGACTCTGTTGATCATTCCAAAAGTACACATGGACAGGTGACCAAGATGGTAAATGCCACCTTTACTCAGGTGACCAATTTGAGTAACCACCTTTGGGTTGTTCCCTTTCTCTCTCCCTCCCCAAATTCCCACAGATATAACTCAGGGATACACAGAAGACCATGCTCTTCCTACATACCCCTGCAGCTGTAAGTTTCCAATAAGTGATTGCTGGCTGGAGGAAGCATCCAGGTCTGCCTGCGCTGCCTTCATTCACGGTGACTTAGTTAACATTGCTCCTAACTCTGTCGGCTGCTCCCACCTGGCTTGAGAGGTGCAGCCAGCTGGGCCTCTTACCTCTGGCCTCCTTGCTGCAGGCACCCAGGGAGAACCTAGTCCTGCCGCAGGGTCACTGCCTACACCCCACACCCACTTTGGTGCTCCCTCAGTCAAATGTATGCTGGGGACCAAGGGAGTCTCCTCACTGGCCATACTGATTAGTGTCATTACTGATACTAGAGTAGGTGTTCTTAACTGGCTGCCTCTGTGCCGATGTTCATTTTAGTTGGGAGAGGGGTCATAACATTCAGCAAAATCTTACAGGCACCTATGATTTAAAAAAAAAAAAGGAGGGGGGAACCTGAGTGGCTCAGTCCGCTCAGGTCACAACCTCGTGGTTCATGAGTTTAAGCCCCATGTTGGGCTCTGCACTACAGGTGTAAAGCCTCCTTGGGATTCTCTCTTTGCCTCTCCCCAGCCTGTGCGCACTCTCTCTCAAAATAAATAAATAAACTTAAAAAAATTAAAGTAAAAAAACCTAAGTACTTACATAGGAAAAAAGATACATCTCTTGAATAGAAATCGATCTCTTCCTCTCTCTCTCTGCGTCTCTCTCTCACTCTACCTGTCTCTCTCTCTCATTATACACACTATTTTTTAATGTGCAAACAATGCAGAAATGTATAAAGTAGAACGTGAAAGTGACCTGCAATTCATATTCCACCACCAACCACTTTTAAAAATTTCCACCTTTCTTCATGCAAATACAAAAAGTATATGTCAAGTTCCAAGTTGAACATACACAGAACAAAATGGTTCACATTTAGTGACATAAAGTGCAATGAATTCTGCACTTTAATTTGAGAACCAACACCTTAAAAAATTGAGTCTTTTTATCCACGTTGACTTTTATGATCTTCAACAAGTTTTATGTTTCTTTAAGTAGGTCATACTCATTACTTGTTAAATTTCTTCCTAGTTATTTATTATTTTGTTGTTTTGAAGGATGAATTTCCTTTCATGATTATATTTTCTACCAGGTTATTTCATACTTAAGGAAACAATAATTATTATTTTTACTGACCTTTCTTAATATATGTGATAGGTTTTCAATTGTTATCTTTGTTTTTTCTAGTTATGCCTACATAATCATCTGGAAATGATGATTTTTAAAATTGTTTTCTTTTCCAATATATATAGCTCTTATTCTTTCATTTCCTGGATGTACTGCATTGACCAGAATCTCCAGAACTATGTTGATAATAGTGATGATTGAGGGTTTCCCCGACCTTCTTCTTTAGGTAAATGGAAATGCCCTTACTATTTCACCATTTAGTGTGAGTTTGTTGTTAGTTTCTGATGTGTTCTCCTTTATCTGTTTATGTGTGACTGGGGGGTGATGTCTAAAGGCTTCACTCTCATATCCCTTTATATAAGACTGAGAAAAATTCAGTTGTCCACATCATAATATTGACTGCAGAGGGGACCAGGAAGAGTTGCCATGAGTCCTGTGCTTATTGTGACACTTACTCTGCCCTCATAATGGAAACAAGATTTTAATGAAACAATTATACATGCATACAAATAGGAAAAAAATGTTATGAAAGAAAGAAGCATTATTTTTTCTTTAATAGTTTGTCTTTTTTAATAAATAGTTTATTGTCAATTGGTTTCCAACAACACCCAGTGCTCATCCCAACAAGTGCCCTCCTCCATGCCCAACACCCCCTTCCCCTCTCCCTCACTCCCATCAACCCTCAGTTTGTTCTCAATATTCAAGAGTCTCTTATGGTTTGCCTCCCTCCCTCTCCCCAACTATTTTTTCCCCTTCTCCTCCCCCATGGTCCTCAGTTAAGTTTCTCCTGTTCCGCTTATAAGTGGAAACATATGGGTATCTGTCTTTCTCTGAATTACTTCACTCAGCATAACACCCTTGAGTTCCATCCATGTTGTTACACATGGCCAGATTTCATTCTTTCTCACTGCCATTGTAGTATTCCATTGTATAGATAAACCACATCTTCTCCATCCATTCATCAGTTGATGGACATTTAGGCTCTTTCCATGATTTGGCTATTGTTGAGAGTGCGGCTGTGAACATTGGGGTACATATGCCCCTATGGATCAGCACTCCTGTATCCCTTGGGTAAGTTCCTAGTAGTGCTATTGCTGGGTCACAGGGGAGGTCTATTGTTAAATTTTTGAGGAACCTCCACACTGTTTCCCAGAGGGGCTGCACCAGTTTACATTCCCACCAACAGTGTAGGAGGGTGCCCATTTCTCCACATCCTCACCGGCATCTAGAGTCTCCGGATTTGTTCATTTGAGCCACTCTGACTGGCATGAGGTGGCACCTCAGTGTGATTTGATTTGTATTTCCCTGATGATGAATGACACTGAACATCATTTCATGTATCTGTTTGCCATCTGGATGTCCTCTTGGAGAAGTGTCTGTTCATGTCATCTGCCCATTTCTTCACTGGAATATTTGAGTTTTGGATGTAGAGTTTGGTGAGTTCCTTATAGATTTTGGATACTAGCCCTTATCCGTTATGTCATTTGAAACTATCTTTTCCCATGCGTTGATTGCCTATTAGTTCTATTGATTGTTTCCTTTCCTGTGCAGAAGCTTTTTATCTTGATGAGGTCCCAATAGTTCATTTTTGCTCTTGCTTCCCTTGCCTTTGGGGATATGTCAAGTAAGAAATTGTTGCAATTGAGGTCAAGGAGGTTGTTTCCTGCTTTCTCTTCTAGGGTTTTGACAGTTTCCTGTCTCACATTCAGGTTCTTCATCCATTTTGAGTTTATTTTTGTCTATGGTGTAAGAAAGCGATCCATTTTCATTCTTCCGCATGTTGTTGTCCAGTTCTCCCAGCACCATCTGTTAAAGAGGCTTTTTTTCATTAGACATTCTTTCCCACGTTGTCAAAGATTAGTTGGCCATACATTTGTGGGTCCAATTCTGTGTTCTGTATTCTATTACATTGGTCTATGTGTCTGTTTTTGTGCCAATACCATACTGTCTTGATGATGACAGCTTTGTAATAGAGGCTAAAGTCTGAGATGGTGATGCCTCTCATTTTGGTTTTCTTCTTCAATATTACTTCGGCTATTTGAGTCTTTTGCGGTTCCATATGAATTTTAGGATAGTTTGCTCTAGCTTTGAGAAGAATGCTGGTGCAATTTTGATTGGGATTGCATTGAATGTGTAGATTCCTTTGGGTAGTAATGACATTTTAACAATATTTATTCTTCCGATCCATGTGCATGGAATGTTTTTCCATTTCTTTGTGTCTTCTTCAATTTCCTTCATAAGTTTTCTATAGTTTCCATCATACAGATCTTTTATATCTTTGGTTAGGTTTATTCCTATGTATGTTATGGTTTTTTTGTGCAATTGTGAATGAGGTAAGTTTCATGATTTCTCTTTTTGTTGCTTCATTATTGGTGTATAAGTATGCAAATTCTGTATGTTGATTTTGTGCCCTGCGACTTTGCTGAATTCATGGATCAGTTCTAGTAGCTTCTGGTGCAGTCTGTCGGGTTTTCTATGTAGAGTATCATGTCAGTTTTTCCTCATTGAGAATTATATTAGCTGTGGACCTTTCATAAATGGCTTTTATGATGTTTAGGTAAGTTCCTTCAATCCTGATTTTCTCGAGGGTCTTTATTAAGAAAGGATACTGCATTTTGTTAAATGCAGAAAGGAACATTATTAATATAGTAAAAGAAGTGGCAGAATCTGGGGATCAAAGAAGACTTCCTTGACGGGGGAAAGGAGTGAAATTTCGAGCTGAAATGAAAGAAAGCAGGTGTTAACTAGGAAAAGGAGGAAGCAGAAAATAAGAATATTCAAATTCTCCACATTCATGATAGCTACTGGATAACCCATATACTTAAATCCTAGGATAAATCCTGTGAAAATCACTGTTAACTTTTCAATTCACTCTCCAGGTTTTGTTGTTGTCCTATATGTATAAATAACAACAACAAGATAGATAGATAGATAGTTAGATAAATAGATAGATTATATATGAGTATATGAAAACATATATTTTTTAAAAATTTTGGATCATAAAATGCAAATTATTTCTTCACCTAATATATCCTGTACATTATTTTATCAGATACAATAATATTCTGTAGTGTGGATTTAACAAAATTTTACCTATCTATTACTTATTGACATTTGGCCTCTTTCCAATATATGCTTATTATAAAAATACTAAAGAGAAGAGCTTTGTACACATATATTTTAACAATTGTGGCATTATTTCCTTATGATAAATTCCTAGAAGTGAAATCATTGGGTCAAAGTGGATGTTCATTTTAAATCATTTCCATGCTGCCAACTTTCAACTTTTAAATTGTGATATACATATTCCATTCTGTTGTAAAAATTTTGAATTTCTTTAATTATAAATGAGACTAAGCATCTTCTCATAGGTTTGTTAACCATTTGTATCTCTCTTTCTATGAATTGTCATTCCCCATTTTTCCATTTAGGTTTTCCTTTAAATTATCAATTTAATGAAAATTTAATTACTTAGGGGCGCCTGGGTGGCTTAGTCGGTTCAGCGTCCGACTTTCGCTTAGGTCATGATCTCGCGGTTCATGGGTTCGAGCCCCGCGTCGGGCTC
>JAESUZ010001728.1:0-18320 GCA_017311185.1 Proteles cristata cristata | reverse complement strand
ATATTTTTATTTATTTCTAGGAGAGAGAGAGAGAGAGACAGCGGAGCAGGGGAGGGTCAGAGAGAGAGGGAGATACAGACTCTGAAATAGGCTCCAGGCTCTGAGCTGGCAGTCAGCACAGAGCCCGACGCGGGGCTCGAACCCACGAACCGCGAGATCATGACCTAAGCGAAAGTCGGACGCTTAACCGACTAAGCCACCCAGGCGCCCCAAGCAACCTCCAACTCTTACCGCAAAATTCTCGCTTCTGTACACCTGTTCACTCCCTCCCTATATAAACCCTGAGCTATGGTTTGGTGGGGCTCTCTTCTTAGGACTTTTTGGGGGCTCGAGAGGGCCATCTGGCCAGACTAAAATAAACCTTAATAACCAACTCCTTTTGTGTTTTGCGGGCTTTGTTCTCGGTGATTCTCGTTTGGAAAGGGAGGTCTAACAATAGCAAGACAAAGGATGCCATTAACATGGAAGGGAAACCCATAAGTCTAGCAGGGAAGTTTTTACCAGAAATGGGCAAGTCAAAGAGCACAGAATGGGAAAAATCTGAAGCCTAGAATAATATATCTAGCAAGTTTTAATTCACCATAGGAAGAGAGATAAAGAGTTTGTCAGACAGGTTAATTCCTGGGTTATAGGATGGTTCAATATTTGCAAATCAATCATTGTGATTCATCACATTACAAAAGGAAGGATAAGGATCATATTATCATTTCAATGATGTGGTAAAGGCATTTGGCAAAGAAAATCCATACATGATAAAATCTTAAACAAGGGGCGCCTGGGTGACTCAGTCCCTTAAGCATCTGACTTCAGCTCAGGTCATGATCTCATGGTTTCTGGGTTTGAGCCCCGCGTCGGGCTCTGTGCTGACAGCCAGATCAGAGCCTGGATTCGGATTCTGTGTGTGTGTCTCTCTCTCTGTCCCTCCTCTGCTCATGCTCGCTCTCTCTCTCTCTCTCTCGCTCTCTCTCTCTCTCAGAAATAAATAAAACATTTTAAAAAATCTTAAAGTAGGTTTAGAGGGAATATACATTCAACGTAAGAAAGGCCATGTATGAAAATCAAACACGTAACATCATTATCAATTGGGAAAAGTGAAAGCCTTTCCTCTAAGGTCAGGAACAAGACAGGGATATCCACTCTCACGACTTCTATTAAACATAGTAATGGCAGTCCTAACCAGAGAAATCAAACAATGCACACACACACACACACACAAGCATTGAAATCAGCAAAGAAGAAGTCAGTTTCACTATTTGCAGTTAATATGATACTCTATGTAGAAAACACAAAAAACTCCACAAATAAAATGCTAGAACTGATACACAAATTCAATAAAGTCATAGAATACCAAATCAACATACATAAATCTGTTTCATTTTTATTGACCAAAAATAAGGCAACAGAAAGAGAAATCAAGGAACTGCTAACATTTACAGTTATACAAAAATCCATAAGATATATTGGAATAAACCTAAACAAGGAGTTGAAAGACCTGTCCTCAGAAAACTGTAAAACACTGAAGAAAGAAATCGAAGAAACAAAGAAATGGAAAGACATTCCATGCTCATAGAGGAAGAAAAGACATTGTGAAAATGTTTGTAGTATCCAAAACAATCTACACATTTTATGCAATCCCTATCAAAATACCAACTGTTTTTTACAGAACTGGAAAACATAAAATCCTAAAATTTGTATGGAGCCACAGAAGACCCTGAATTGCCAAAGCAATGTTGAGAAAGAAAGGCAAATCTGAAGGTATCATGATTCTAGACTTTAAGTTATATTACAAAGCTGTAGTGATCAAGACAGTATGATACTGGCACAAATATTGACACATAGGTGAATTACAGCACTTTGCCAGATAATACAGCACTTATTCCCAGATAATAATCCACAACTATATGGTTGATTAATTTTTGACAGAATAGGAAAAAATATCTAATGGGAGAAAGAAAGTCTCTTCAAAAAATGGTGTTGAGAAAACTAGAAAGCAACATGCAGAAGAATACAACTGGGCCACTTTCTTACACCATGCACTAAAATAAACTCAAAATGGAATAAAGACCTAATTGTGAGACAGACACCATTTAAAATCCTATTGGAGAACCCAGGCAAAAGAATAAAAACAAAAGTCAACTATTTGGACCTCATGAAAATAAAAATCTTCTTCACAGCAAAGGAAACAATCAACAAAACTAAAAGGCAATACAGAATGGGAAAATATATTAGCAAATGACATATCTGATAAAGGGTTAATACCAAAAATATATAAAGAGCTTATAGAATTCAAAACCCAAAAGCATATAATTCACAGGAACAGACATTGTTTACAAAAGAATACATACAGATAACCAACAGAGAAATTAAAAACCAGTTTAACATCTTTGATCATCAGGTAAATAGAAACCAAAGCAACAATGAAATATCCTATCACACTTGTCAGTATGGGTAAAATCAACGACACAAAAACAATAGTTGTTGGAATGGATGTGGATAAAGAGGAACCCTCTTGCACTGTTGGTGGGAATGAAAACTTGTATGGCCACAGTTGAAAACAGTATGGAAGGTCCTCCAAAAAAAAAAAAAAAATAGAAGCGTGCTATGATCCAGCAAGTGCACTACTAGGTATTTACCCAAAGAATACAAACATACTAATTGAAAGGAATACATGGATCCTGATGTTTAATTGCAACAGTATCTACAATAGCCAAATTATGGAATCAGCCCAAGTGTCCATGAGCTGATGAATGGATAATGAAGAGGTGAGATATATATGTAATTTGGAATGCTACTCAGCCACATAAAGAAAGAAGAATTGCTATTTGTAATGACATGGATGGAGCTAGAGTATTATGCTAAGCAAAATAACTCAGAGATAAACAAATACCATATGATTTAGCTCATATGTAGAATTTAAGAAAAAATGAGGAAAGGAAATAAAAAGAGAGAGAGGCAAACCAAGAAACTCCAGGCTCTGAGCTGGCAGTCAACACAGAGCCCGACACGGGGCTCGAACCCACGTACCGCGAGATCATGACCTAAGCGAAAGTCGGACGCTTAACCTCCCAGGCGCCCCAATTTTATTTTATTTTTTTAACAAGTAGTTTATTGTCAAGTTGGTTTCCATATAACACCCAGTGCTCATCCTCACAAGTGCCCTCCTCCATGCCTGTCTCCCCCTTCCCCCCGCACCCATCAGCCCTGTTTGTTCTCAGTATTCAAGAGTCTTTCATGGTTTGCCTCTCTCCCTCTCCCCAACTACTTCCCCCCTTCTACTCCTCCTTGGTCCTCCGTTAAGTTCCTCCTAATCCTCCTATACGTGCAATCATATGGTATTTGTCTTTCTCTGCCTGACTTATTTCGCTCAGCATAACACCCTCAAGGTCCATCCATGTTGCTACACATGGCCAGATTTCATTGTTTCTCATTGCCATGTAGTATTCCATGGTATAGATAAACCACATCCTCTTGATCCATTCATCTGTTGATGGACACTTAGGCTCTTTCCATGTTTTAGCTATTGTGGAGAGTGCTGTTGTGAACATTGGGGTACATGTGCTCCTATGCCTCAGCATTTCTGTATTCCTTGGATAAATTCCTAGCAGTGCTATTGCTGGGTCATAGGGGAGTTCTATTGTTAGTTTCCTGAGGAAATTCCACACTGTTTTCCAAAGGTCAGCCAGCAAAATTTTACTAGTGAGCCCATCAAATGCATTCTTCATTTATCTTACTGTTTCTGATTTCTAGCAGTTTTTTATTCTTAGAGTTTCTTTGTCAATGTATACATTACCAATTTGCTGCCGAATTTTGCCAACTTATTCTATTAGAGTCACTATCTTATTAACTATGACGATTTAATATTTTATAAAAAAATTCAAATTCTATCTTATAAGAATCTGTCAAAATCTTTTTTTAATGTTTTATTTCTGAGAGAGAGGAGAGAGAGCGTGAGCAGGGGAGGGCCAGAGAGAGAGGGAGTCGCAGACTGAAACAGGCTCCAGGCTCTGAGCTGGCAGTCAGCACAGAGCCCGACGTGAGGCTCGAACCCACGAACCACGAGATCATGACCCAAGCGAAAGTCGGACGCTTAACCGACTAAGCCACCCAGGCGCCCCAAGAATCTGGTTCTAAAACCTATTTTTTTCTCTTCAAGCTTTGTCTTTTCTTACCATGCCTTGTTAGTTTGTGTTGAATGTTAGACATGTTGTATCACATAATAGAACCTGAGTTAAAAAAGTTTTCATATAAAGAGTTTTGATATCTGGCTCAAAGTTGGACTGCATTTAATGTTTATATTAGCTGTTTGTGCCAGAGGCTTTAATTCTCCTTGTGTTTTATTTTTGCATCCTCTCTTAGGTTTGAGATTCTCAAATTAGTCATTCTCAGAATACGTGTCTTACAGGTCTTTTTCTATAATCTATTGTTATGATAGTAGAGTCCTGTTGATTCAGTGGTAATAATCTGGAGGAAGGAAATGTTCCACATTTGATCAAATCTCTACCTTTTAATTGGCTCCAGTCTTAGGGCTCTGATGTTCATTATTATTTTTTTTACAGTAGTATTATGTTTTATCCACTTGCTTCCTACTATTTTCCAGGATTGCAGCATTCCCAATATTTTCTCTGAAGGCTAACCTATACACCATATTTTTTCCCATTAGTTGAGACAGGAAGACTGGAGGCAGTTGCTGTGGAAAGAAACTCTCTTACCTTTGTAATATGGCTTCAGAAATGTTCTTAGAAGAAGATAGTAGGCATATTTTACCAGGTTACTCTTCTTCCTATGGCAGAGCTTAGGAGGATATTTCTAGGAATTTTACTGTGAGAATCCAGTACAGTTTCTAGAGATAAAATTCATGAAATCGTGAATCATCTTCCAGGCCTGTAACTTTCCATGTGATTCTCACTCTCCTTTTAGTCAACAGTCTAGCTCCATCATTTCATTAAAAAAAAAACAAAACAAAACAAAACATTCAAGTGTTCATATCACTTTATGATCCCAAAAGTTTTAATGATTTGTACAAATCTCAGTTGCTATATTCCTCTGAGTATACCTGAATCTCCATATACTGGAGTGGTGGCTTGCCTTGTAACCTCAGTTCTCTGATTGGTTCATGAAAATGTATGCTTTTCAGATTATCTTTTTTTTTTTTCTGTGTTAACCATGAGAATGACCGTTTCCAAGCTCTTTATATGATGGAAATGATACTTGAAGTTCCTTCTTGATTCTTTTTGTCTTCTCTCAGATTTCATAATATTGAAATCTTCAATGTCAGGCAGAGAGGTCTATGTTTAATACCCAGCTCTGAAAATTTCTAATCTTTTTTTAAATGTTTTATTTATTTCTAGGAAAGAGAGAGAGAGAGACAGCGTGAGCAGGGGAGGGTCAGAGAGAGAGGGAATCACAGACTGAAACAGGCTCCAGGCTCTGAGCTGGCAGTCAGCACAGAGCCCGACGCGGGGCTCGAACCCACGAACCGCGAGATCATGACCTAAGCGAAAGTCGGACTCTTAACCGACTAAGCCACCCAGGCGCCCCTAAATTTCTAATAATCTTGAATAACCTATTAAACTATGTGAGTAGTGGTGAAAATTCACAAAGATAATTATAAAGGTACTTGACACACAATCTATATTTAGTAAACATCTTGTTACTCTTCCAACCTCATAAATGCTAAATCTTCTTATTAATAAGCTTCATCCCAGTACTTACCAATGTGTACTTTTTCAATTTGGTGCTTAGGCATTGAATCACAGCCTTGTAGGAACCAAATGGCTTATACTCGGGAAATATGTTTGTATATCTCTTCAGCGTGGACTGCCTTTTTCCTTCTTTTTCTCTATTCTCTTGAGGAATAAATTTGGGACAAAATTTCTTTCTAGAATTATATGCATTTTTAGGAAAATTACTGTCAAATTTAATAGGTAATTTATAAGTGAAATAAACAGTACCATATTTCAATAAAAATAATCAATGAATTTGAGGGGAAAACACAAGATTCATGAGACTAACTGATGTGTTAAGTGTATACAAAGGGGAGCTACTTCCCCAAATCCCAACTTTATCTAATATGTAAGATTGGATGTATGTTTATATCTTTTAAAATAACACATTTGTTTGTTGTATCATGCTTTGATCTCTCTATTTCCACTCTGAATCACAGCAAGAAAATAATTTGATAAGATGGATTTGGTTGTATGTAAATAAATCACTCGGCTAATTTTACATGTATACCTGTACCTATGCACATCAATATATGCATATATCAGATTATTTCATATTAAAATTGGAGACATTTATAAATTAAAATGTGTCTTTTTCTATTATGTCTTTTCTCACTATAACCCAGTAAGGCTGACAGAACATAACTGACAGTACCATTTTGCATATAAGAACATTTAAGTTCAGACATTAAACAATCTGCCCACGTTCATTCAGGTATTATTAAATTTAGGCATACAGACTTTGAGGAAAGAAAAATCCAATGTGCTCTATGCTCCTCTATTCTACTTCCTCTGTAAGTTTGTGAAAGTATGCATGCTTAAAAAACATCCTATTTTCTTGATGACAATAAATAGTCTTGTTGTTTTACATTTAGTATCTCCTGTTCTAAAAAGATGGCAATACTTTTATTTTTTAAGTTTATTAATTTATTTATTTTGACCGAGAGAGAAATAGAGTCAGCAAAAAAGGGAGAGAGAGAGACAGAAAGAGACAGAGAATCCAATACTGTCACTACAGAGCTTGATACCAGGCTTGTGCTCATAAACCATAAGATCATGACCTAAGCCAAAACCAAGAGCTGGATACTTAACTGACTGAGACACCCAAATGCCCCTTATACCGATACTTTTAAAGTCTCTATTTTCCATTCTAAAGTACTTACACATTCATCACATTAATTAATTCACAACACTTCTATATAACAATGCTGGGTGTATTTCAGAAACTCTTCCATTTGAGATATCAATTAGAAAGATGGAAATTTAGGAAATCAACAATGTAGATAAGATTTTTTTGATAAGTTTGATGAAAAGATGTGATTAAACAGTTCTGTAGCATTTGTGCAATTCAGTGTTAGTTTTGATCATAAATTTAAATAAATGTCTGTTCTCAAATTCTATACTTTATCTGATTACCTTTGGCCGTCAAAATACATGGAAGTAGAATCTGATATCCTTAGATGCTGCATCCACCCAATATCAAAACCAATAGCTAACTCACTGGAATGGGTTTAAGAGTCAGGGTGTCATGGAGAACTAAAAATTATCTGATTGAAATAACCAGTTTTTAATTATATTTTTGAAGTACATTTTCTAAACTTTATTATACATAAACTAAGTTTAAAAGTGCTTTGTCTGGACGCGCTTGGGGGACTCAGTCAGCTCAGCTTCTAACTTTGGCTTGGGTCATAATCTCGCGGTATGTGAATTTGAGCTCCACATTGGGCTGCTGTCAATGCAGAGCTCATGTGAGATCCTCTGTCTTCCTCTCTCTCTGCCCCTCCCCCCTGTGCGCTTACTAACTTTCTCTCTCAAAACTAATAAATGTTAAAAAATGCTTACTCTGTATACATTTTTCAAGTGGAACCACAATTATTGAGGAAAAAGATGGAACATTAGAAAGTTGGAATTTTCTTTATCACATTCAGGTATCTTTAAAGAAAACTTTGAATTTGTAAACATTAATAAATTGTCTATGTTGTAATAATTAAGAAGGGTACTGAATTCGTTAAGTGATTTGGGAAATTGCAACAGAATCCATAATATACTATTATCATTTCTTTTATAAGGCAACACATTACCTGATGCTCTGAAAAATGAAATTCATTTTCTGTTAAATTCTTGTGTATCTGGAAATTTAACTTCAACTAGATCTTGGTTAGTTAGAACTCGATGTTTTTTTAACAAATAGTTTATTGTCAAGTTGGTTTCCATTAACACGAGTGCTCATCCCCAGAAGAGCCCTCCTCCATGCCTATCTCCCCCTTCCTCCCCCACACCCATCGGTCAAACTGGGTTTGTTCTCAGTTATCATGAGTCTTTCATGGTTTGCCTTTCTCCCTCTCCCTGACTACTTCCCCCTTCTTTTCCCCTTGGTCCTCCGTTAAATTCCTCTAATCTAATCTAATCTAATCTAATCTAATCTAATCCGTACAAATATATGGTATTTGTCCTTCTCTGGTTGACTTATTTTGCTCAGCATAACACCCTCAAGGTCCATCCATGTTGCTTCACATGACCAGATTTAATTTTTTTCTCATTGCCATGTAGTATTCAATCATAGAGATAAACCACATATTCTTGATCCATTCGTCCGTTGATGGACACTTATGCTCTTTCCATGTTTTGTCTACTGTTGAGAATGCTGTTATGTACATTGGGGTACATGTGCTCCTATGCATCAGCACTCCTGTATCCCTTGGGTAAATTCCTAGCAGTGCTATTGCTGGGTTATGGGGGAGTTCTACTGTTAACTTTTTGAGGAACCTCCACACTGTTTTCCAGAGGGGCTGCACCAGTTTACATTCCCACCAACAGTGTAGTAGGGTGCCCGTTTCTCCACATCCTCGCCAGCATCTAGAGTTCTCTGATTTGCTCATTTTAGCCACTCTAACTGGTGTGAGGTGGTATCTCAGTGTGGTTTTGATTTGTATTTCCCTGATGAGGAGCGATGCTAAGCATCGTTTCATGTGTCTGTTGGCCATCTGGATGTCCTCTTTGGAGAAGTGTCTGTTCATATCTTCTGCCCATTTCTTCACTGGGTTGTCTGTTTTTCGGGCGTGTAGTTTGGTGAGTTCCTTGTAGATTCTGGATATCAGTCCTTTATCTGATATGTCATTTGCAACTATCTTTTCCCATTCCGTTGGTTGCCTATTAATTTTCTGGGTTGTTTCCTTGGCTCTGCAGAAGCTTTTAATCTTGATGAGGTCCCAACAGTTTATTTTTGCTCTTGATTCCCTTGCTTCTGGGGATGTGTCAAGTAAGAAGTTGCTGCGGTGGAGGTCAAGGAGGTTGTTTCCTGCTTTCTCCTCTAGGGTGTTGATAGTTTCCTGTCTCATGTTCAGGTCCTTGATCCATTTTGAGTTTATTTTTGTGCATGGTGTGAGAAAATGATCTAGTTTCATTCTCTGCATGTTGCTGTCCAGTTCTCCCAACACCATCTGTTAAAAAGGCTGTCTTTTTTCCATCGGATATTCTTTCCTGCTTTGTCAAAGATTAGTTGGCTGTATACTTTTGGGTCCACTTCTGAGTTCTCAGTTCTGTTCCATTGGTCCATGTGTCTGTTTTTGTGCCAATACCATACTGTCTTGATGATGACAGCTTTGTAGTAGAGGCTAAAGTCTGGGATGGTGATACCTCCCATTTTGGTTTTATTCTTTAATATTACTTTGGCTATTCGGGGTCTTTTGTGGTTCCATACAAATTTTTGGATAGTTTGTTCTAGTTTTGAGAAGTATGCTGGTGCAATTTTGATTGGAATTGCATTGAATGTGTAGAGTGCTTTGGGTAGTAATGACATCTTAACTATATTTATTCTTCCTATCCATGAGCATGGAATGTTTTTCCATTTCTTTGTGTCTTCTTCAATTTCCTTCATAAGTTTTCTATAGTTTTCATCATACAGATCTCTTATATCCTTGGTTAGGTTTATTCCTAGGTACTTTATGTTTTTTTGTGCAATTGTGAATGGGATCAGTTTCTTGATTTCTCTTTCTCTTCCTTTATTGTTGGTGTTTAAAAATGCAACCAGTTTCTGTAAGTTGATTTTTACCCTGGAACTTGGCTGAATTCTTAGATCAATTCTAGTAGGCTTCTGGTGGAGTCTGTCGTGTTTTCTATTCTGAGAAATGTGAAAGAATGACTTCTTCTTTGCCAATTCTGATGACTTTGATTTCCTTTTGTTGTCTGATGACTGATGCTAGGACTTCCAGCACTATGTGAAACAACAGTGGTGAGAGTTGATATCCCTGTCATGTACCTGATCTCAGGGGGAAAGCTCTCAGTTTTTCCCCGTTGAGGATGATGTTAGCTGAGGGCTTCTCATAGATGGCTTTTATGCGGTTTAAGTAAGTTCCTTCTATCCCAACTTTCTCGAGGGTCTTTATTAAGAAGGGATGTTTTAGTGGTGCCTGGGTGGCTTAGGCGGTTAAGCGTCTGACTTTCGCTTAGGTCATGATCTCGCAGTTCGTGGGTTCGAGCCCCGTGTCGGGCTCTGTGCTGACTGCCATCTCAGAGCCTGGAGCCTATTTCAGGGTCTGTATCTACCTCTCTCTCTGATACTCCCCTGCTCACGCTGTCTCTCTCTCTCTCCTAGAAATAAACAAAAAAATTTTTTAAAGTTTAAAAAAAAGAAGGGATGTTGTATTTTGTCAATTTCTTTTTCAGCATGTATTGACGGGATCATATGGTTTTTATCGTTTCTTTTGTTGATGTGATGTATCACATTGATTGATTTGTGAATATTGAACCAGGCTTGTAACCCAGAAATGAATCCCACTTGATCTTGGTGGATGATTCTTTTTATGTGCTGTTGGATTCGATTTGCAAGTATCTTGTTGAGGATTTTTGCACCTGTGTTCATCAAGGATATTGGTCTGTACTTCTCTTTTTTTGCTGGATCTCTGTCTGGCTGGGAATCAAAGTGATGCTGGCTTCATAAAATGAGACTGGAAGTTTTCCTTCGATTTCTATTTTTTGCAATAACTTGAGAAGAACTGGGATTAATTCCATTTTAAATGTCTGGTGGAACTCCCCTGGGAAGCCAACAGGTCCAGGACTTCTATTTGCTGGGAGATTTTTCGTAACTGATTCAGTTTCTTCACTACTTATGGGTCTGTTCAGATTTTCTATTTCTTATCATGTAAATTTTGGTAGTGATTGTGTGTTTAGGAATTTGTCCATTTCTTCTAAGTTGTCCAATTTGTTGGAATATAATTTTTCATAGTATGCCTTGATAATTACTTGTATTTCTGAGGGGTTGGTTGTAATAAGTCCATTTTCATTCATAATTTTGTCTATTTGGGTGCTCTGTCTTTTCCTTTTGAGAAGCCTGGCTAGAGGTTTGTCAATTTTGTTTATTATTTCAAAGAACCAACTCTTGGTTTCATTGATCCATCAATTGTTCCTTTGGTCTCTATGGTGTTTATTTCTGCTCTGATTTTTACTATTTCTCTTCTTCTACTGGGTTTTGGGTGCTCTTGTTGCTCTGCCTCTAGTTCCTTTAGGCTAGTTGTTAGATTTTGCACAAGCACTTTTTCTAATTTCTTGAAATAGGCCTGGAGTGCAATGTACTTTCCTCTTAGGGCTGCCTTTGTCACAACCCATAGAGTTTGGATTGTTGTATTTTCATTTTCATTTGTTTCCATATATTTTTTCATTTCTTCCTTAATTGCCCAATTTGCCCATTCATTCTTTAGTAGGGTGTTCTTTAACCTCCATGTTTTGGGAGGTTTTTCAGACTTCTTCCTGTAATTGATTTCAAGTTTCAAAGCATTATGATGTGAAAGTGTGCATGGTATGATCTCAATTCTTTTATATTTATTGAGGGCTGCTTTATGTCCTAGTATGTGATCTATCTTGGATATTGTGCCATGGGCACTTGAGAAGAAAGTGAATTCCTTGGCCTCAGGATGCAGTGTTCTAAATATATCTGTCAGATCCATCTGGTCCATTGTGTAATTCAAGTCCATTGTTTCCTTAGTGATTATCTGTCTGGCTGATGTATCCATTGCTGTAAGTGGATTAGTAAATTCCCTGCTATTAGCACATTCTTATCTATATCGTTGTTTCTGTTTGTGATTAATTGTTTTAAATATTTAAGTGCTCCCATATTTGGTGTGTAGACATTTATAATTGTTAGATCTTCCTGATGGATGGACCCTGTAATTATTATATAATGCCCTTCTTCATCCCTTTTTATTGTCTTTAATTTAAAGTCCAGTTTATCCGATATAAGTATAGCTACTCCTGCTTTCTTTTCACTTCCCATAGCATGATAGATATTTCTACTTCCCATTACTTTTAATCTGAAGTTATCTTCCAATCTAAAATGCGTTTCTTGTAGATAGCAAATAGATGGATTTTGTTTTTTTATCCATTCTGCTACCCTATGTATTTGACTGGAGCATTCAGCCCATTTACATTTGTGTTATTATTGAAATATGTGGGTTTAGAGTCATTGTGTCTTTTGTGAGGTTCATGCTTGTGGTAGTATCTCTGGTGTCTTCGTTCCTTGCAACATTTCCCTCAGAGAGTCCCCCTCAGGATTTCTTGTAGGTCTGGCTTAGTGGTGACAAATTCTTTCAATTTTTGTTTATCTGGAAAGACTTTAATCTCTCCTTCTATTTTGAATAACAGGCTTGCTGGATAGAGAATTCTTGGTCGCATATTTTTTCTGTTATCACATTGAAGATCTCCTCCTTTTTGGCATGCCAATTTTCTGTAGATAGGTCTGTCACCACTCTGATAGGTTTCCCTTTGTATGTTAGGTCCCTTTTCTCCCTAGCTGCTTTCAAAATTCTCTTTGTCCTTATATTTTGCCATTTTCACTGATATGTCGTACAGAAGATCGATTCAAATTACATCTGAGGGGAGTTCTCTTTGCCTCTTGTATTTCAACGTTTACTTCCTTCCCCAGGTCGGGGAAGTTCTCTGCTATAATTTGTTCCAGGACTCCTTCAGCACCGTTCCCTCTCTCTTCCTCTTCTGGGATTCCTATGATACGGATATTGTTGGGTTTGACCGTGTCGCTTAGCTCTCAACCTCTTCTTTCATGTTCCTGGATCAGTTTGTCTGTTTTTTTGTAAGCTTCTGATTTTTCTATAATGGTGTCTTCTAAATCACTTATTCTCCTTTGTGCCTCTTCAATCCGTGCAGTGGACACCTCCAGTTTATTATATATTTCATTTATCGCATTTTTTAATTCATTATGCCAATTTTTTCTCCATGTTGTTTGTAGCCATAGTTTCTTTGATGTCCTCTATTATTTTCGCAAGCCCAGCCATTAATTTTATGATTATTATTCTAAAATCTTGTTCAGTTATGCTGCTTATATCTCTTTTGAGCAGTTCGGTAGCTGTCAATTCTTCTTGGAATTTCTTTGGAGGAGAGCTCCTTCGTTTCATCCGTTTGGTCACCTTTCTGTCTCTTGTTAGTTTTAAAGACTTGTTATGCTCTCTGTACCTGTGAGCGCTGCTGTACCCAAGAAAACTCTTTGACTGTCCAGGGCGTATCCGTTCAGAAATTGTTCTTTGAATGGTATCTCTTGGTCTCTCTTGTTGAAACCTTGGTTATTTTCTTTTCTTACTTGTAGTGGTATTTGGGACTCTCCACTATGTGTAATTTGGCTTGTTTCTTGAGGTAATCCTGGAGAAGAAAATATATAGACAAGCACACAGGGAACAGAGGGACACAAACGCACAGACAAATGAAACAATCACAGTAACCCAGAGTGAAAACTAAAAAGTAAGTATAAAAGATAGAGGAGCGAAGGCAAATGATAGAAAATAAAAATACATTAAAAAGTCAAAAAGAAGAAAAGGAAAGGAAGAAAGAAGAAAACCGATAGACAACGATCGGTTTAAAGCATATAACCAGATTTCCCAGGTACAATCAAATAGCCGGGTGTATGCAGTGCTGGTTGAAGAGCATAGAGAAAAAGAGAGATGATAGGGCCGAGGTGAGGCAAAATTGGAAATAGAATGAACTGGCAGAAGGGATAAGAAGCTTTTTTCAAAGACCTAAAGCGTGGAATATGGTTGGAGAGGTGAGAGAAAGAAGGTGGTGTTAACCAGAGAAACTATCTAGTTGATTACTCCTGAGAGGCTTTGTTATACTGCCATTAAGAGGTCTGCTGATAGCTGCTAACCTGTTGCCTGGGGTTGAGTGGTGGGTGGGGGAAGTGTCACAGCCTCAGATCCTCCGGGGTCAAGCAGCAATACAATCTGAGTGCTTTTGGGGAAGTAGCAACTTCAGGTCTGTAGAGTCCCTGGCCACAACCGCTTTATAGGCCGCCACTGCTTCTGCAGGCAACTTTTCTCTCACATAGCTGTGGCTTCACCTGGCGTTGGCGCCATTTCACTGGGTCACAGCCGCTGCCGCTTTAGTGGACCAATGTCTCACTCGCCACTGCTGCTTTGCCTGGCACGGGGACCGCCTCCACAGGCGTTGCTGCAGGTTCACCGGGCCACCCCCGCCAAGGATGGTGCAGGGCACATGGCAGTTCAGTTTTTCCAGGCGCCTTCTGGGACCAGGCCACCTAGTTTAAAGTCAGCACCCCAGCCAGAGCTAAAAAAAACACTGTCTTTCCAAGCCGAGGTTTTTTCTTTTCTCCAGGGATGGTTCTATGTGCAATCTCAGCTTTTCTTTCCTTTACCCTGGACTCATGGCAGCTCACCACCACTCGCAGGTTTATCACTCACCGCAGCTTCATGGGAGCTGGTTTCCCTCCTCTTCCTCCTTATCTCTGGGTCCTGTCCAGCTTTTATCTTCCCCAGTTTGCACTCACACACTTATGAGGTTTCCTTCCCAGTGTACTCTGTCTTTCTCTTCCGAAACTCCTGTGGCTCAGTGTCCTATGACTTCAGGCCTTCTCTGTTTGAGAGATGAGTGCAGGTGAAATGTCCAGTGCTCCGTACTTCTCCGTCATTTTGCCTCTCCTTCCTCAGTTAGAACTGGGTTTTGAAAACTTTGTCTTGCTTTTTTGACATAGATTTTTGCCAATAATCAAGAAAGGTGGGATTAAATGTAAAGTACAAATGTGTAATAAGCAATCTAACTTACTTAGTCAATCTTGTGGGGAAAGCGGTATTATAAAAACACCTAAGGAACATAAACAGAAGCAGAAAGTGTGTGTGTGTGTGTGTATGTGTGTAACAAGCATGTCAAATTTAAACTTATATGAAGAAAAACATGTTTGATGCTGCGATAAAAGGAAAGTAGAAGGATAAATAGCTTGTGAGAAACTAGATGAAATCATGAAAGAAAGATGTATAATCTAGGTTTTAGCTCTTTTAGTGAGTTACTGTGTTTTGTTTTATTTTGTTTTTTTCTTGCCAAAGCATACACGGTAAAATATGAAGACTATGACACTCCAACAAAGAAATATAATTCATCACTACAATCCATCAATAACTCCTTTGACCATTAACAAATTTGGCTGTATATTTTTACTCCACCAATCCTGATGGGTTGCCTGATAGTTGCAAAACAAATTCATTACTTATTTCAGGGGCTTTTTATAAATAATTTATGATTAGCCCATTTTAGTTATTAAATTGTATTTTTTACCATGTATGTTTGATATTTGATATTTTATATTATGATGTTTACTCTAGTCACTGAATTAGTGAGAAAATGTAACAGTTTCTATTTAATATGTAGTCTTCTATTTTTATGTATAAAACAAATCTATTTTGAAATATATAAATAATTTACTTAATATTTCAGGTTTATTTTTGAGAGACAGAGAGAGCACCAGCATGAAGCGGAAGAAAGAGAGAGAGAGAGGGAGACACAGACTCCAAAGCAGTTTCTGGACTCTGAACAGTCAGCACAGAGCGTGTTGTTGGACTCAAACACATGAACTGTGATATCATGACCTGAGCTGATGTTGGATGCTTAACGAACTGGCTCACCCCTAAAAACAAATTTATTACATAGTGGCAAAATATTCCACCTTTAGAAGGTACTTCTTTCTTTAGCTTGAAAACTTCACCGAGTCCCAATTTTGACCAAGTCCTCACACTATGCTTAAGTAGGCACAATATGCCTAAACTCCAGAACCCATAATTAAATCAACAAGCCCTAATTATTACAACTTTGTAGTAGAGGATTAAATCTGGGATTGTGATGCCTCCCCTTTTGGTTTTCTTCTTCATATTACTTTGACTATCTGGAGTCTTTTGTGGTTCCATACAAATTTTAAGGTTGTTCTAGCTTTGAGAAGAATGCCAGTGCAATTTTGATTGGGATTGCATTGAATGTATAGATTGTTTTCTCTAGTATTGATATTTTTACAATACTTATTCTTCCAATCGATAAGCATGGAATGTTTTTCCATTTCTTTGTGTCTTCTTCAATTTATTTCATAAGGTTTCTATAATTTTCAGCATATAGATATTTTACCTCTTTGCTTAGGTTTATTTTTAGGTATTTTATAGTTTTTGGTGCAATTGTGAATAGGGTCAGTTTCTTTATTTCTCTTTCTGTTGCTTCATTATTGGTGTATAAAAATGCAACCAATTTCTGTATGTTTATTTTGTAACCTGTGCCTTTGTCGAATTCATGGATCAGTTCTAGCAGACTTTTGGTGGGGTCTATCAGATTTTCCATGTAGAGTATCATTTTGTCTGCGAAAAGTAAACGTTTCACTTCATCTTTGCCAATTCTAAAGCCTTTTATTTCCTTTTGTTGTCGGATTGCTGATGCTTGGACTTCCAGCACTAGGTTAAAAAACAGTGGTGAGCATGGACATCCCTGTCATGTTCCTGATATTGGGGGAAAGCTCTTAAAACTAGACCACTTTCTTACACCATACACAAAAATAACATCAAAATAGATGAAGGACCTGAATGTGAGACAGGAAACCATCAAAACCATAAGGAAGAATACAGTAAACAGTCATTTTTACCACAGCAATTTTAGCCACAGAAATTACTCATCACATCTCCAAAGATAAGGAAATCAAAAACAAAAATGAACTATTGGGACCTCATCAAGATAAAAACCTTCTACAATGCAAAGGAAACAATCAACAAAACTAATAAGCAACCGAAGGATGGGAAAAGATAGTTGTAAATGACATATCAGATAAAGGGCTAGTATCCAAAATTTATAAGGAACGCATCAAACTCTACACCCAAAAAATAAATAATCCAGTGAAGAAATGGGCAAAAGACATGAATAGACACTTTTCCAAAGAAGACATCCAGATGGCCAACAGTCAAATGAAACGATGCTCAGTGTCCTTCCTCATCAGGGAAATACAAATCAAAACCACACTAAGATATCACCTCATGCTGGTCAGAGTGACTAAAATGAACAAATCAGGAGACCGTAGATGCTGGCGAGGATGTGGAGAAAGGACACCCTCTTACACTGTTGGTGGGAATGCAAACTGGAGTAACCTCTCTAGAAAACAGTGTGGATTCCTCAAAAAATTAACAATAGAACTACCCTATGACCCAGAATTAGCAATGCTAGGAATTTACCCATAGGATACAGGAGCACTGACGCATAGGGGCACATGTCCCCCAGTGTTCATGGCAACACTTTCAACAATAGTCAAATCATGGAAAGAGCCTAAATGTCCATCAACTGACAAATGGATCAAGAAGATTTGGTTCATATATACAATGGAATACTATTTGGCAATGAGAAAGAATGAAATTTGGCCATTTTTAGCAACATGGATAGAACTGGAGGGTATTATGCGAAGTGAAGTAAGTTAGGCAGAGAAAAACAGATACCATATGTTTTCAGTCATATGTGGATCAGGAGAAACTTAACAGAAGACCATGAGGGAGGGGAAGCGGAAAAGTGTTACAGAGACGGAAGGAGGCAAACCATAAGAGACTCTTAAATAATGAGAACAAACTGAGGGTGGATGGGGGGTGGGGAGGGGGAAAGAGGGTGATGGGCATTGAAGAGGTCAATTGTTGGGATGAGCACTTGATGTTGTATGGAAACCAGCTTGACAATAAATTATATTTTAAAAAATAAAACATAGCTCTTGGAGTGTTAAAAATAAATAAATGTGTTGAAAACAGAGATCTACTTTTATCATCTCTAAGTGTATTGTCATTCTTGATTACTTATTCAATAGCTACTTACCACACTCTTATCTCTTGTTTTTATTAAGAAAATTCAAATATGGTTCAGGTATTTGGTGCTCTGGTCCATACAAAAATCTCCATAGCCGTTATGTTTTATTAGTCTATTTGTAATAATTCCATGGTCAGTGATTGATTTAGGCATGGGCATGCCAGATATAAAAAAGAACTAGTTAAGATTGCTCTGGAAAAGCAATTTTAAGGAAAGTACAAGGCAGGATTGTGCTCCTTCTGTGTCTTGACATTATTGTTTGAGGCAATAATAATTTTTTCATAAAGAGATTTGTTGGTCATGAGACTAAAGTCATGACAATCACAATGAAGTCAATCACAAGATCTGATATATTTGATCTCTTGATTTGAGCAATCTTAAGCTATTATTTTTAGACATCTTGTTATGTAAGATGATATGTGTCTATTGTTTATTTAATGCTTAAATGGATAGTGTTTTACTTGCACCCAAATCATTTAACAAGTGCAGAATATT
>JAESUZ010001727.1:0-20974 GCA_017311185.1 Proteles cristata cristata | reverse complement strand
TTGGTGGACAATGGGAAGTGACAAGTTGTCTGCAACTTCATCCCTCCGGGCTGTAGTCTCCCAAACAAGGCTGTCTTTTTTTTTTCTTCCCTTTATTTTGGCAACGATCCTGGACCACAATATTCATTTGACTCCTGAGAAAAATGACCGAATTTATGGATCCATAAAGTGTAATCCCATCATGCAATTAGCTGTGTTTTGTAAAAGGGAGATATTAGGAGATTGGGCCTTTGAGATTTTGCTTGCATCCTTTTGTGTAATTGTACATGGGTCTATGGATGCTGTCAGTATGAGACACTTTCTCTACCTCCAGGTGGGTTTGCTAAAAGTAAGTTGGAAAAAGGCTCTGCTTAGCCGGTTTCAAGGCAAGTGCTTGTAAAGAAGTGCGCGTTCTAAAACTCAGAGAGAAACTAACCCTGTTGCCTTTCGAGTTCATGTTGTGATCTTCGACAATATTTTGTAAGAGAGCTAATTTCACGATGTTTGTTTAATTAAAATGGACATCTATCTTTAGAATCGCCAACAGGAAATAGAATAGTTTTATTCCACTGGTGTTACTGAAAGTCAAAGCAGCTATTCGTGTCACTACTGTCACAAAATGGGACAAAGAAGACAAAGCCTTCAAAGCCTTGTCTCACGGCTCCAGAAGCTTTATGGGCAAGCAAAGGACAGATAGACAGATGTAAACAACTGTAAGAAATGGAATGAAGACAACTTGAACTATTAAGGGAGACAGCTCTGTATGTAAGGGAAGGGAGGCTGGTTGTTCAAAGAGGAAAAACATGGGGCACCTGGGTGGCTCCGTGTCTTGAGCATCCCACTCTTCACCTCTGCTCAGGTCAGAATCCCAGAGCTGTGGGATCCAGCCCCGTGTCAGCCTCCAAGTGGAGCCACCTTCAGATATTCTCCCTCTCCCTCTCTCTGTCTCTCTCACTCACTCTCGCTCTCCTTCCCCCTCCCCTGCTTCTCTCTCTCTCTCTCTCTCTCTCAGACAAAAATTTAAATAAGTTAAATAAAGAAGGAAAACGTAGGAAAAAATTTGAATGAAAGTGAAAAGGAAACATGTAGATGGTTTGCGAGAAGAGGATCTTTCAAAAGAAATGCTGTGGATGGTCGGGACCAAGATTCTGGAGTTCTGCGCGTGAAAAACAGGTTGAAAAGCATTTTTAACATTTTTCTTTCTTACTGAGAGACAAAGAGAGACAGAGCATGAGCAGGGGAGGGGCAGACAGAGCGGGGGACACCGAATCTGAAGGAGGCTCCAGGATCTGAGCTGTCAGCACAGACATCACGGGGCTTGAACTCACGAGATCAGGACATGATCCACATTCGGATGCTTCACCAACTGAGGCACCCAGGCACCCAAAAAACAAGTTTCTAAGGGAGGCATCAACACTGTGGGGGTGCAATGGAGAGACAGAGAACCAGATGAGGCAGAAGCTGAGCAGTGATACTTCAACAGGAGCCTCAGCCGACTCTCTGAGCAGTCCCAGGAGTTGGACTGCCCTTTGGAACCACCCAAACTTAGGTGAAAGGTGATGGCTCTTCAGAACAGTCACTGGCTGGGACTACCTGGGAAGAGGGCACGGCCTTGACAAGGCCAGTGTCTGCAGTCAAGGCGATCCCTGAGGGTGTCTGAGCATCACTACATCCGGGAGACTTTCGTTTCTGCCTCAGTTTCTGGTCAGCACATCCTGACACGTATCACAGGAATGCAGACCCATGTGGGGCCCGGGATGTCCTTGTCAAGAAAACAATGTGTCAAAGTTGGGGATGACACGGAGGCGAAATGAAGGGGCTGCATCCATGTTTACAGATTCATCTTGGTGCAACGACTGAGGTATAATATCGCAAGGACACGGGGACAAGACTGGAATTTGGGTTTTCTCACTCTTAATACGACAGAGCCTTCTTACACAATTGGTCTAAGTGATCCACAGAGGTTTTGCGTCACCTATAATCTGCCCTGAAACACCAAGTGTCTGTGACCTGTGTCCGTTAAGTCTTTGCTTCCTTAGGAAAGTGGACTCTGCTCAGTGGTAAGACAGCTGAGGTTTGTCAGCAACTCCATAACCCTCTGCATTGACCTGACAATCTCTTGTGCCACCTTGGCTGAGTAAGTACCCTGTTTTGTAATGATCTGTAATCCTCCTTTGGCATGTGTTTTGAAATCTTCTGATTATCTCACAAAATTCCAAAACTCCCGTTTGTAAAGGGAAGTCTCTTTGACTAATGAGACTTGGTCCCTTGTGTGTCAAATGATACGGGAAGCGTCGTCACAGACGGGATGATCATCCCTCTACGGCTCTGAGTGTGGGGGACTGCTCTCAGCGTCCTGGACATTTTGTACAACCCTTGAGGTGCTGAGATGTCCCGGTACAACGCTATCGCCTGTCGTCTGTGTTGTGGGGTTGGCTTCTCGAGTCTTAGAAAAACGTAGATACGGCCTTCTCTGCTAGGACTCCCATCACTTTTCTTCCCTGCCTGGTTCCTCACCTCCAAGTGGCTGGCTGAGAACCAGGTGGCTCGAGCTGGGAACACAGGCTCCAAGTTCCATATGGTACCTCCCCCCACCCCCACGGTCCCCATCCCCTCGGAGCTCCCGGAGGCTGTGTGAGCTCAAAGCCGCGGGACCAGCCAGCCTCAAGGTGCTCTCCTGACACACCTCAGTGCCAGAGAGCAAGCCAGACACCTCTGGTCAGGATGGAGGTCACGTGGGTGAGCGATGAAAAGGGGCCCTGGACATTTGCAGGTGCTGCTCACCTTTGGTTCCTAATCCGGGTCCTGGTTAGGCAGGCGCAAAAGCGTGATTAACACAAAAGAGACATTCGGCCATTCAGATTCCAAAACGCATTCCTCATATCCATTTGGTCTTTGTCCACAGTTCCTGGCTCACAGCACCCCAAAGTCTGGGGATTTTCTGAGCAAGGAGAGCCATGGGGGACATTTTGTGTTATCATACTTGGTCGCTTGTCCTCAGCCCCTGAAATCACTTCAGAGCCATGATGGTGACATGGCTGTCCCACCACACCTGGGTTCTTGTCAATGAGGTGACGTTTGGAAAGCACCGAAGAATGGGAATGGACAGTCCCAACCCTGAAATCAATCCCCAACCGGCAGTGATTTGATCCATTGGGTCTACGGAATGAAGCCTTGGTAAAAAAAAAAAAAAAAAACTTGAAAGGACGGGTCCAGGTTGCTTCTGGTGGGGGACCCTGTGGAGGTTCAGAGAGAGTGGGGTGCCCAGAGGGCAGGGGAGCTAGGAACCCCTCCCACACCCCATGCCTTACACCTCTCTCCTCCTTGGCTTCTCCCGAGTCACGTCCTTAGAAGGAAAGGCAGTTCTCTAGTGAGTCAAGCAGGTCCTGAGCTCTGTGAGCAACTCTCACACAGTGAGTGACCTCAAGCGTAGAATGCACGGGCTCCTTTGGTATCTAGCCTCTCAGGGAGGGGTGGCATGTGAAGTGGGGTGGGGGCAGGGCGGGCTTGCAGGCCTGACACTGACCTGTGGGGTCTGAGGCCACCTCCAGTTACAGAGTGTCGGAATTGGGTTGAACTGCTGGACACGCAACGGGGGTCTCAGAATGGCCTGGTGGTGTGGAAACTCACACCTCTGCATGTACGTGCTGGAATGGGGTCCAGAATCTCTACTGGGGGTGGAGGGGCAAGTGTGAAGGCCCCTGCTGACACACTCAAGACACAAACACGTTCGCTATATGTGCGGTTCTATTACAAATTAGGGAAAATTAGGGGCGCCTGGGCGGGTCACAGTCACTTAAGCGTCTAACATCGGCTCAGGTCATGATCTCGCGGTTCCTGGGTCTCCCAGATCTCACACCCACGTCATGGAGATGGATTCAAGTCTACTGTCACTCCCTTGGCACACTTCTCTGGGTTTGAGACCCATCAGAGAGGCTGATCCAAACCCCAGACCAGGCTGATCCAACCCAGGAAAACACACACACTCCCATACAACTCCAGTCGTGGGGTCCCTGTGTGCTGGCCGCTGAGGCACCAGCCGCAGACAGTGGCATTTGGGACAGTGGCTCCATCGTTCACAACTCTGGTGTGCCACAGCCCCGCATCCTCATGCTTCGGGGCTGTGGTGACGTGAGTAGAGAGCTGGCCAGCCTGTGCTTCAAGGGCAAGAGGAGAGTTACCTGGGAAGTGCCGGCAAACACAGTGTGTTTACAGCGTTTAGAAGCGCATGGCCGAGAGAACACAGGTCCAAGTGGGTATGCGCCCAGGGGGTCAGGGGGCGGGGGCAATAGTTAGACTTGATCAGAGGGTACAAGGCTGCAGTTCAGGTTGGATGAGGAAATCTGGGATCTAACGTCCCAACTCCCACCCTGCTCGGGCCTCTCAAGCAGCCTGCCCTCCCTCACAGCGGGGCCCAGTCTACTGCCCAGATGTCCACAAATAATGGTCCCTCGATAATGCTCCCTGTGTCCCTGGCTCATCACAGGGTGCATGTAAGTGCTCAGTGGTAGGAGAGATGTTGTTACCCGGAAGGTCAGTGTACCATCGGACCCACAAGTCTGGTCTGAGGTACAAACACGAGTAGACACATGACTTTATGAAAGGAAAAGCCCGGATTCAGCAGGCAGAGAGGGAAAGATGAAGACCTGAGGTCCCTGGGTGGGGACAAACAAGTGGTTTGGAACAAAGCTGGGAGGGCCTGACCACACTGAACCCCCTCAGGTGTGTGCTTCCTCTAAAGCACGGACCAGACACCACCTCCTGCCGTCAGGGTCTCCGCAGCAATCTGACAAAAGACCTGACTGAAACTAAGTAGCAGGCTGTAAAACGTACGACCCACAAGATACTGATACGGCCACACATCACCCACACACAATGGAGTCGAGGCCATCAGGAATGGACAACCCAGCACCCAGACTGATCCATCCCATCATGGGAACACCCTCTTCATTCTTCGAAGCACCGAGACAACAAAATCTCAGTACCGAGGTTATAAATAATCCTGCTCTGACTTGGCCCAAGTGATGTGCTCCCTGAGCCCTGAGCTGGAAGAGGCCTCCTGTGTCTCGGCAGGAAAACAGGTGAACGGGGCCCATCCACACAAAACGAGGGACATGAAACCGCCCGGAGAACACACAAGCCCCTGGCTGCCCTGAGCATCGGAGGGGAGCGGCCAAGGCAGCTGTCCCAATGTACCTGAAGGAAGCCAAACTTTGGTGCCTGAGCCAAAAAATGCCCATCTGGGAATTAAACCCTATGCAGCCACGCAGGGACACGGCGGTCACATATGTCAGGGTGACGTTCCTCCCCCAGAGAGTAGCTGCTGGTGGGGAACATCGTGTGGCCATAGGGCTGCTGGGGGCCCCACGTGTGGACTCGGGTGGTGAGGAAAGGTGTCTATACCACAGTGAGTCTGTGACCTCTACACACACACACACACACACACACACACACACACACACACACGTGTGTGGACACCTCGTATGTCCTCTGGACGGAGAAGCCACAATTTTCCAATGGAAAACATGAACACACTGTTCGACAAAGGGGACGACTTCTTTTCAAAAGGGGGACAGAGTCCCCACTCTGTTCCCCAAACATCCGGGCCCGCTGTCCCATGGGCGCTCCTCTGGCAGCACCCAACCTCCCCTGTGCACTTGCTGGTAGCAAGGAAGATGGAGGCAGGGGTTTCCCAGCCACGTGGGTTCCAGTTGCCTGAATGTTACCCTTTATTCTAAAGGGACCATGGCTTCCTGCCCAGCAATTCCAAGTGGCATTTCACACCTTGACACAGGCCACACTGCCCCCTACTCTGGCAGGTCATGGAAGACTGGAATGGCCAAGAGAAGTGTGTGATGCCCCCTCACCCCAGGGGATGCAGTGCAGAGCAGATGAGCCCTCCCTTAGCTGCAAGGCTCTCCAAAGCCATCCTCGGGGGGCTGAAGCAAATGCCAGCCAGGGGAGGGGCCGGCCTTAGGAGCAGCTGTAGAGGGTTCATGTTTGGCTTTTGTTTTCCGTTTCCTCAGAGCTGTGGTAGAAAAGAGAGCAAGTCGGGGCGCCTGGGTACCTCAGTACGTTGAGAGGACAACATTAGCTCAGCTCATGATCTCATGGTTCTGAGTTCAAGGCTGAAGTCGGGCTCTGTGCTGATAGCTAGTTCAGATCCTGAGAGCCTGCTGCAGATTCTGTCTCCGTCTCGCTCTTCCCCTTCCCTGCTCGTGCTCTCTCTCAAATTAAAAAAAGAAAAACATTAAAAAAAAGAGAGCAAGTCGAGCCTGCGGGTACAAACGCAAGCACACACGTGTGTGGGTACATCTGCATGTGCACACACGTGTGTGTACAGATATGCACACACTTGTTGCATGTGCGCCTCTCACTCTTAATGTCCATGTTGACTCTGCCCCGCGGGTAGCCAGCTATGCTGTCCTGTGAGTGGCCCAGGAGGAACCCACCTGGGAAGGTCCTGATGTTCCAGCCACTGACCACACGTGTGAGGTACAGGTCCATGTCTCAGCCCTTCGGTTGATGCAGCCCCAACCAATACCTTCCCATCACCCCACTGGGTAGCCTGCCCTCAGCCCCATCTGAAGTGATCTTTTGTTTCTTCTATCTATGCCTCAATAAGGGGGTGCCCCGTGAAGGCAGGGGATTTGTTAGGGTCACTGTGGAGCCTGCAATGCTGAGACCATGTAGAAGCTCCTGGCTAATGGCACTGTAACGGTGATGCGTCAATGTTCGGAGCCCATCGTTTCAGGAAGTCCTGTAGCGGAGAAGCCAGGACACGCCAGGGAACAAGAACAGACCCTGAGTCAGACCTTCCTGGTCCCAGCCCCGGCACGCCACTTACTGCTGCCAAGTGACCCAAGAACGTCACTCAACCTCGATGAGCCTCAGTTTTCCTCATCTGTGGATTGGGGATGATAACAACCCCTATGGATGCTGTAAGGGTACTAGGCTTCTCATGTCACTTGCCTGAAGTGTCATTGGAGAATGGAGGCTCCCTACCATCAAGCTGCTGGGAGGTGCCGGGAGCCACACCGGCCTCTTTGGATGGCAGTCACGGCAAGGACATGGCAGTGTGTGCACAGCTCCTGCCATGAGAAACGAACACGGGTATCTCTTTCTGCTACTACTGGCTCATGTTGGAAATAAGCCTGCTGGTGTTGACCAAGCCTCACTATATTCCATATCAGACCAATATTCTGAATACAGATATCTCATCAGGAAAAGCATATTCCTGCCTTTACCAAAGAGAATTTAGATGAAAGCTCTGTGGATGCTTTGCAGATTTAAGACTTAGATAATAAAGAGACTAAGAACACAAGAGTTACAACTGAGCCTGGCCCTGAGACAATGAGCCTAATTTAGAGTTGAGGAATAGATAAGGGCAGAACTTCAGTTCATACTTACACCTTCTTCTAACTGGTGATTTATGGCAGGCCCTTCCCCAAGGCCTACTTTCTGCAGACACCTTCCCTTACAGGTGGCTGGGATGAGGATAGATAAAAGGAGATAAAACGTTACCCACAAACAAAAGGCTGACACATTTAGGGCCTCCGTGGTGTTCACACATTCAGCATCAAATAGGTTTCCACAAACAACTTGAACCAGCTAAAAACATTCGTCCTCTTGACACCCAGACACAATGACTCTTAGCCCATCTATACACTTAACCTATGACCTATCCTTAGCATTATTAACTTAGAACAAATATGTATCCTGTCTTTTCCTAAGAATACCCTGTGAATTCTTTACTTGTAAAATTTACTTAACCTCACTATAATTGGAATAGTTCTGCAAGAATATTTCTGTAAAACCTGCTTCTGTACATGTTCCAGAGCATCTTATCACAAAGAGTTATCCACTGTAAAACTTCCTTTTTCTCATGTCATGTTATCATTTAACCTATAAATAAAGACACCAAAACGGACAGGACAGAGATGCCTGCCTGGTGAAGAGAAAGAATCTTGGGGCTCTCTCACTCTCTCTCCCGCTGACACCGTCCATCCTTCATGGACCCTTGGACCTGCCGGAGCCAGACTCTCACAGGGAGGCTGCTCCCAGGCAGATCTGCTGTGCAAGATGGAAGGAGGAGGGGTGATTCTGTAGGAGATGATGCATCTCCAAGGGCCAGAGCCCAGCACAGGGCCTGGCATCCAGCAGGCTGCAGGGGGTGGGAGGACGTTTGTTACGTGAGCCCATAACGGAGCTGGCCACAATCTCACACCCGACAAGCAGCACACAGCAGGCACCTTTGGAAACGAGGATGCCCGTGTTCGTATGTATATCATCATGGTCAGAGGGCGATGGAGTAAAAGTGACGTGGGGAGAAGGGGTAGAGAGTGGCAGGGCGGGACTCTGGCGAGGGTGACGCCTACAGGTGCACGCTTGGCCGAGGCGTCAGTGTGGTGAGGGTAGCAGGTGGCGGGGAGCGTCCTGGAGCCCTCTGGTTCCCCTGCAAAGAGGGGGAGAACCAGGAACTGGACGACTCTCCTAACTGGCACGAGCACATGCAAGGTCACAGACGCAGCCTCGCACCCGGCACACCAGCACCCGGAGCCAGCATGAGGCCTCACACGTGTGCAAGCTTCGGCCACACGTGCCTTAGTGTGACTTGTCCCAGACGCCCCTGGAGACAAGGATCCTGCCGCAAGCTGCTTCTTTGGGAGCTGAAGGCAACGGGGGAAGGGAAGTGAGGAAAGGAAGAGAAGGCGGCTAATCACGGCTATCAATCCTGCCACCGTGCAGAAGCCACCACTGTGAAAAACAGGAACCCGGGCCACCGGGGAGCCTTGTGCACAGCTCTCCCAGCCAGGGGACAAGGCCGCTGGGGAACTGGCTGAAGGGTCCCGGGAACCGCGAACGCCGTCTCCACCCTGCAGCCAGCTGCCCGAGCGGACAAGGGGTCTCCAGCTGCAAGGAGGTGCTGGCAGTTAGAAGCCGGGCCAGGGTGTACTGAGGAGACGAGGGCAGAGGACTCCGGTGGCCACTGCTCTCTGGACGAAGAGGAAAGTCTGAATTAAAGACCTAACAGCCCTGAATGGGAGGGCTATGGGATGAGAGGGGAGTCTTTAGCAGGGCCCATGAATCCACTAGGGATCTGATTCACCTGCAAATTCAAATTCTTAGGGAGGTGGTCTGGAGTGGGGTTCCAGATGCTATGTTTCTGGGGGCACCTGGGTGCTACATAGGTTAGGTGTCCGACTTTGGTTGGGGTCATGATCTTGTGTTTCATGGGATCGAGCCCGAGTTGGGCTGTGTGCTGACAGCTTGCTCGGAGCCTGGAGCCTGTTTCAGATTCTAGGTCTGCTTCTCTCTCTGACCCTCCCCTGCTAGTAATGTCTCTCTCTCCCTCTCCCTCTCTCTCTCAGAAGTAAATAAAACATTTAAAAAGAAATTAAAAAAAAAAAGATGCTATGTTTCTGGAACACCTGGGTGTCTTGGTCAGTTAGCATCCAACTCTTAATTTCAGCTCAGGTCATGATCTGGTGATCCTGTCCTACATCAGGCTCTATGGTCAGCATGGAGCCTGCTTTAAGATTTTTCTCTCTCCCTCTCCCTCGGCCCCTCTCCTGCTCACACTCTCCTCTCTCTCTGGCTCAAAAAAAATGCCTTATTTCTAACAAACTCGAAGGATGCACCCTCCGGAATTCTCATCTTCATGACCGCCTGCACGCTGTTTCCTACCAGGGTCCAGGTTCCCTACTTACACGGCTCTGGGCACCTGTCCATTGCACATCCTGAGCCCTTGAGGCCAGCAGCCCCAGCAGGAAGGCCCAAGCTTGTTTCCAACTCTTCTTGTCATCTGGTTCTTCACTCCAGGCTCCCAGACACCTGGGGTTATGTGTGGCTCTTAGGCATTTAGAGTTGGGTTTTCTAAAGTTGTGGGGTGAATTTATCCCTTCAGATCCCAGGATGTTCCACTGTCCTGGACAGGACAGTACACATCGGTGACTATTTTTCCTGCCTGACTTCTGCCCTCTGTTTACTCATCTTATGCAAATAATCCATCTTTTTTCCTTTGAAGATCTTGCCCCGTCAGCTTTTCTGAGTCTATATAACTTAGAGAATGTTACCTCTATACAGAACCAAAAGGTGAGCACGTAACCTAGATCTGGCCAATCAGTGGATTTCACGCCCTTTGTTTCAGTCACCGGATCAAGGCTGGACATGTGACCTGGCCCACAAACCCATGACAGGCCCTGCAACTGAACTGTTGTGAAGGAGACGCTCTCTCCCCTTGGGGAGCTGTCGGGGCTGCTCCCTGCAACAAACTGACTAGACACGGAGGCCAACATGGAAGGCAGAGAGCGACAAGAACTCCTGATGACACAATGTGGGTCCCTGGGTCCACCCGGACCTGACGCTCACTGGATCTGGATGGCAGTGGACCGCAATGGAGCTAGGACCCAAGCCAGGAAAGCAACACACTAGCTTGAGCACTGATGTTTCTGCATGTCCGTGTGTTCAGCATAAACTATGGAGGGAAGAGGACCCCAGAAAGTGAAACCCGAAGAGTGTGCATGCAGAAATCACACTCACAGGCCAGAAGAGTGTGGATCATAGGGGCTGGGGCGTGGTGGGGGGGTAGAGGAAGTTCTGCTCTAGTCCAACAGGGGGCTTTACGACGTTATTTGCAACTTTGTAGATATGAAAGCAGCTTTGAAACAAGAGGAAAGGAGACCCGATCAGTCAGCTACAGAGTAGCTTCATGGGTACAGGAATCAAAACAGCATTTAAATAGCCAGCAGCAGCCTGTTTGGAGTCTTTCCAAAGCCTTGTGCTGTTTCTCTCTCCCCAAGGTGGAAATCCCCAGTGTGGCTGCCCTCTCTTTCTTATGCAGGAACAGGTCCTTCAAATGAGTCCATCCAGGGAGGACAGGTGGCAGGGTCAAGGTCACACAGGCTACTGAGGCACAGCAGCCCTGGGGACAAAGGGCTTCCTGCTACAACCCCCTGGTTGGAAGCACCACCACAGGCAGGTTTCCTCTGGAGCCACAGAGGCTGCAGCCTCAGGGCGCTCACTTGTGTGGCCTTTCTTAGATGTGACACATAATCAGGTTCTTTTTCTGAAAGAGGGGCACCCACCCACAAATATAGAAATTCTAAGCCCTAGGCCCACAAGGTGTGGATAGGCCCCAATCCTCAGCCACACCCCAGGCTGTTTCCCACCCCCTTCTCCCCCAAACCCTTGGGGCCTTGTCACAGACTTGCAATAGCTACTCAAAGCCTCTGCTTAGACAACAGGCTCTGCTCATCCTGATTTGCCATTTCCTCCCCATGACTGGTGATTTCCACACTTGTTATGCAAATGACATCTACTGAGACCCATTCTGGGATGTGCTCACTGGACTCTTTGAAAGTCCTCTTTATTTTAAAAATAAAACTAAATCCTCCTGCTTCTCCCTGGGCCAGTGCTGGGGGAGGGGGAGTCCCAGCTTGCAGAAAGGAAGAAGCCCCCCAGGCTCACAAGAGAACCTCCCGTCCCATCCCTTGGCCATCTCAGGGACCTGTCTCAGGTGCCTTCAAACCTGTCAGGGCTGGAAGAAGGGCCATGTCACACGCGCAGGCTCCACTGCTTGGCCCTGACTCGGGCTCCACGCCTTCATCCCTTCAGTGCCCCTGAAGCCTTTTCAGACTGTCAAGGGCATCCCAGACTGAAGGGACACATCTGCCCTCCCCACCCTGGCACTCCGGAGCCCCCAGGGCTGACAGCATTCGACTAGAAGATGCGGGCTGGCACCCTGCCCAGGGCCACCTTGGGGCTTCTCCCCTTCCTCTCTAGAATGGGATCCTCAGCACCCCACACCCCCCACTTTTGAAGTTACATGACTAATGTTCATGATGTTGCAAAATCACTTGAAAAGGAATCATTCTAGAGGTAATAATTCTTGTTTTTAAATGTTACTTTATTACTATTACTATTGCGACAACTAACATTTTCTCAGCCAGTCCCGCAGACCAGGCCCCACTCCAATCACTATACACTCACTGACTCATTAAGCCTCGTGATGTCACAGGAGGCAGGCGGTACTTTGATTCCACTGAAGGTCTCTGCTTTCTGGGGCTTCTCTGTTATAACTGCAGAAGGAACACACGCTCACTGGAGCAAACCGAACTGTCCAGAGGTGTGAAAGAGCACGTCCACAGTGTGCCCTGTGCCGACACTCTCCCCCTTCCATCCCTGTCTACGACACTCCCCTGGACCAACCAAGGAAAGTAGTTCAGGGACACAGTCTTCGCATATAGGCCAATGTGTGCAAGTGCAGATGAGAAGGCTCTTTTACAATCATCCTCCCCATGCTATGGAGGAGGAAAATGCAGCTCAGAGAGGTTGGCTGACCCCCTCAGTGTCACACAGCAAGTACCTGGAGGAGCTGACACTTAATTTGGCTCCCAAATTTAACCGTAAAGTCTGTGACCTTACCCACCTGCCAGCATTACCTCCAGATTGTCTTATCTGCTTCGAACAGAATGGGTGCTAATGACAATGACAGAAGATAGCAGGGCACACTGACGACTGATCACAGTCCTGTCCGGTCTATGTTATATACTCATCTAGGCTTCTGCAAAGCCTATTACTTGCACAGCCTCTCTCCCACTTCACACAGAAGGGACCTGAGGCAGCATGAGGAGAAGCCACGGCCCCAGGTCACACAGCTATGAGCAGGGACACAGCAGCATTCAGGCTCGAGGTCCCCAACTACAAAGTCAGCCCAGGAAGGATGCTGGGGTGGGCAGGGCAGAGTTTGGCAGGATGGCCACTGTCGTCATCCTGAACTCAGGGGGATGGATCCGAGTGCCTCAAACTGACCACCTCAGGGCCTTTGCACAGGGAGTTCCTCCCTGACTGCTGTCCTTTGCCTGGCCTAAACAATGCTTGTTACCCCTCCGGCTCCCAGGTTACTAGCAAGGAGTCCTTGGAGCCCCTGGGTCAATTCCAGTGCTTGCCACTGAAGCAATGGTGCCCGGCAGATGTGGGGTAAACGGGTGTTCACTGAGCAGTGCTCCATGAAGAGTGTGTTCCTATAGGAGGAAGGCTGTGCCAGGCTCAGGGGACGCCGTGCATGAAGGAACAGAGTGAATGTATGCTGGTGGCTCGCATCTACTGACCTTAGTAAAAATCTCCAAAGAGAACTGTGCCTGGGTGGCGCAGTCAATTTCGCGTGACTCTTGATCTCGGCTTACGTCATGATCTCACAGTTCGAGAGTTCAAGCCCCGCGTTAGGCTCTGAGCCCATGGTGCAGACCCTTCTTCGGAATCTGTCTCTCCCTCTCTCTGCCCCTCCCTTCCTTGTGCTCTGTCCCTCCTAAGAAAGAAACTTAAAACAAAAATTTTTTTAAAACCTTCCAAAATCTACAGGGAGTTTCCATCTCCCCACGAGTGGAGCGGGCACCTCCAGTGCTGGGAACCCGGACACCGCCAGCAGACGTGGTTTCCGCATCCAGCGGCTCATGGCTCCAGCAGCAAGGAGCCCAGAGGTTTCCTTCTGCAAATGGTCAACTATAAAGGGTACCTGTGGGGTAGAATAGAGGATGCAGCCTGGACCAGGCGGAAGGGAGTGAGCCGGGACCTCAGAACCTTAGAAAAGTCCAGTCCAAGCCGCCTGCCTGCTTTCAACGCTTCTGTTGTCTCCTGGCTGAGAATTAGAAACTCTTTTGGACAAGATGAGTCTTCAGAAAGGGAGGATGGATTTAGAAGAAGAATTCGAGAAGCAAACAGGCTTTATCAGACCTTGAGCAAGAAGGCAGACACCAAGGGGATGGCAATCACAAGGATCAGGATCAGGAGCCCTCCTGGAGAGCAGGCGAGGGGCCCAGCATGTTCCAAGGAATGTGTCCCTATCGTGGCATTCTGTCCTCACAGGATAAATCTGCGGGGGAGGACTGTCAGTCAGCTTGAAACAAAATCCAACACACTCCCTGGGCACTTGTCGGGAATTTCTGATGTGCTTCACCCACGTGGCTGTGTGTGAGGAAGAGGGGCCTTCCACATTTGCCTCAAAATTAAGGAAATAGTTGAAGCAAAACCAAATCAACTGATGAACAGATAAAACAAAAAATATGGCCCTCCACACAACGGAAGATTATTCGGCCAGAAAACGGGAAGAAGTGCCGACGACGTGCTACAGTGTGGCTGAACCTTGAAAGTGCTGTGCTGAGGGAACACAGCAGAAAACAAAGGACCAGGCTGTGCCCCATGCATCGCCCTGGTTATCAGGGGCCCGGGCTCCCTCGGCTCACAGCATCCCTGTGGTGGGGCCCTTGCCCTCACAATCCATGATGGCTGCCTAAGCACCAGCCATCACATTCTTCTTGCAGCCAACAGGAAGGAGGAAGGAGCAAAAGATCCACTCCTTCCTTTTAAAGACACCACACTTCACGCTTCCCGTTTTGGCCAGAACAGCGTCCCTTGGCCCACTCTAAGTACCGGGGAAACTCACAAATGCAGTCTGGATGCTGATCGGACTCATGGCCATGTTACAAAGCAAAATGCTGGGGCACCGGGGTGGCTCAGTCACTTAAGCGTCTGACTTGGGCTCTGGTCATGATCTCACGGTTGGTGGTTGGAGCCCCACTTCGCGCTCGGTGCTGACAGCTCAGAGCCTGCAGCTGCTTCAGATTCTGTGTCTCCCTCTCTCTCTCTCTCAGAAATAAATAAAAAACATTAAGAAAACAAAACAAAACGCATACACACGCTCAACAGAGGTTTTGATGTTAAAGAACAAGAGGGAAAGCATATACTTGACGCTCATACACCCCATCCTCACCTGCTTCTCGCCTCTAAGGCCCCTTTTACCATTTCTCCCCCAGGTTCCCAGGCGGCAGTGGCTGTGGACTGCTCCGGCCCTGCTGGACCCCCTGGCTCTGTCCCACAGGGGCAGCCCCGGTCCCTATCGGTGGCCCCCTTTCCAAATGGGAAACTCGCCCTGCTGTTCGGAACAGAGCACTTCTCCAAACCCAGGCTGGCGCGTCCTCCGCGACGCAATTTTCATTCCCAAACGGGACATGCACAGTGACCGCGCTGCATCCCAACCCCACGGCCCTCAACCTCCCCGTGCGACCGAGACCACACGGAGACCACACGTAGGCCACTGCCCGAGATGGCGCCTCCACCGTGGAAAATACCCGAGCCCCCAGCGTGGGTCTCGCTCAGCCTGCGGCGTGGCCGGGGAGGGCCCAGCCCCCAGGCTCCAGAGGCACAGCCCCCACTGGAGGACTTTTCCATTCAGCCCCGAGGCACCGGCCACCCGCCAGCTCACACGAGGGGAGTTAGGGGTCTGTTTCAGTCAGCGCCCCACAACCCCTATTCCTAGGGAGCCCTGGCCCCCCGCCAAGGTCCAGCCACAGGTCGGGGGGGGGGGTCTCCAGGCGCGCCCTCTTGTCCAGCACCCTCCCCGCCTCCGCGCAACTCTCCGCCCAGCCCCGAGGGGAGCGGGACCCCAAGAAGTTCGCGCGCCCTCGACACGCCCGCCCCCCGACACTGCGCCCGCTTACCTGTCGCGGTGGAGCCAACCTCCGGGGTGACGCTGAGCGGCTGCGGGACCCGGGCAGGGGTGCGGGCGACGAGTGCACCAGGCCGGGCGCCCCCGGTGCGGCTGCAGCGGGCCGGCGTCCTCGCAGCTCAGCTGCGCCACTTGACCGGCCGCCGTCTCTGGGCGTCGGCAGCAGTGCGGTCACGCGATGGGTCCTGGGGCGACGGGCACCGGCCGCTGCTCGGTAAGACCCTCCCCAGAGGCCTGAGCGGATCCAAGCCGCAGGCCCTCAGGAGTGAGGGGTCAGTTTTACCACATGTGAGGTAAAACTGAGGGACGTGCCGCCCGGCAACCTGACGGCGTGGCCCCGGACACTGTAAGAGCGGGAGGGGAACGGAGCCAGAGACGACGGACAAGGATGAGACTACGGATTCCTGGAGAGCACACACTTCAGGCTCGCCGCCTGGGCAGCCCCGCGACGCCAGCGTCTCCCCTCCCGCGCATGCGCAAGCACACCTGCAGGCGCCACAACAATGCGCCCCAGGAGGCTAAGCTGCGCCATCTAGTGGGAAACAGAGGCGTTGCACTAGTTGGCGAACTGGGCCAACCCAGCTCTCCGGGAACACAAGTCCCTCCACTGCTCAGGTTATGGACTCTAAACTGGCTCATCAGAGTTTGCCTTCAAGGGGAAAACGATGGAATGACAATCGTATTTCAGGCTGTTCCTTGGTCCATTCAATTTTCTTTCTTTCGCTTTTCTTTTTCCTTCTTCCTTTCTTTTCATTTACTTGAATACAGAAAGAAAAATTCATTTTCACTTTTGACAAAAACATTTTATTTCTCCTCCTAAATTTTTTACTTTTTTATAAACTTTTCAAATTCTATTTTACTTCGATCGTTTCAAGTTATTCTATCTCATCATATTCATTTTCGAATTGTCAATAGTTTCCCTTCTTTTCCCGTTTTTTCTCTAACAAATCAAGCACCTTTCAACAACCAGACGAAAATGCACCAAGGATCTAACATCATTTATTGGATTTGGTGTGTCTATGTGTACGTGGTTTTAAATGTTTTAATTTTAAAATTGTTTCCCTTTTTCTCTAATCAATCCAAGTCCTTTCAATTATCAGACCAAAACACACCTAGGATCTAGCATCATGTGATTGTGTGTGTATGTGTCTGTGTTTTTAATTTTTTAATTTTAATTTTTTCCCTTCTTTCTCCAACCAATCAAACTCCTTTCCATAACCAGACCAAAACACACCTCGGATAGAAACTACCAAAACTGAAACAAGAAGAAGCAGAAAATTTGAACAGACCCAAAACCAGTAGAGAAATCCTTTAGGAATCAAAAATCTCCTCAAAAAACAAGAATCCAGGGTCCGATGGCTTTCCAGGGGAGTCCTACCAAGCATTAAAGGAAGACTTAATATCTGTTCTCTTGAAGCTGTTCCTAAAAGTAGAAATGGAAGGAAAATGGCCACACTCTTTCTAGGAAGCCAGCATTACCTTGATTCCAAAACCAGACAAAGACCCTACTAAAAAGGAAAACTACAGACCAATTTCCCAGATGAACATGGATGCAAAAATGCTCAACAAGATATTAGCCAACCAGATCCGACAATACATTAAGAAAATTATCCACCACAAGCAAGTGGGATTGACACCTGGGAGGAAGGGCTGGTTCAATATCTACAAAACAATCAATGTGATGCATCACATCCAGGAAAGAAAGGACGAGAACCCCACGATCCTCTCCATAGATGCAGAGAAAACACTTGACAAAATACAGCCTCTTTTCTTGATAAAAACACATACCAAACAAGGGATAGAAGGATCATAAAAGCCATAGATGAAAGGCTCAATGCTAATACCAACCATCGTTAATGGGAAAAACTCACAGCTTTCCCCTTAAGGTCAGGGACAAGACAGGGATGTGCACTCTCACCACTGTTCTTCTACGGAGAGTATTGGAAGTCTTAGCCTCAGCAATCAGACAATACAAAGAAATAAAAGGCATCCAAATCGGACAGGAGGAGGTCAAACTTTCACTGTTCGCAGATGACATGATACTCTCTATGGAAAACGCAAAACATTGCACCAAAATACTGCTAGAACTGATCCACGAGTTCAGCAAAGGGGCAGGATATCAAATCAATGCACAGAAATCAGTTGCATTCCAAACACCCGCAATAAGTCAACAGAAAGAGAAATCAAGAATCAATCCCGTTTACAATTGCACCAAAAACCATAAAATACCTAGAACGAAATCTAACCAAAAAGGTGAAAAATCTCTACACTGAAAACTATAGAGAGCTAATGAAAGAAACTGAAGAAGACACACACGCACACAAGTGGACAAATGTTCCATGCTCCTGGACAGTGTTCCCATGTCAATATTACCCAAAGCAATCTACATATTCGATGCAATTCCTATCAAAATTACACCAGCATTCTTCACAGAGCTAGAAGGAACAATCCTAAAATTTGTATGGAGCCAGAAAAGACCCCGAATGCCCAAAGCAATCTGGAAAAAGAGAACCGAAGAAGGAGGCATCACAATCCCAGACATCAAGCTGTATGACAACGCTGGGATCATCACAACAGTATGGTACAGGCACAAGAACAGCCACGCAGATGAATGGAACAGAGGAGAGAACCCAGGAATGGGCCCACAAACATATGGCCAACCCATCTTGGACAAAGCAGGAAGGAATATTCAGTGAAATAAAGACAGTCTCTTGAGCAAGCAGTCCTGGGAAAACTACACAGCGACATGTAGAAAAATGAACCTGGGCCACTTTCTTACAGCCTACACAAAGAAAATCTAAAAGGGGATGAAAGGCCTCAATGTAAGGCAGGAAGCCATCAAAATCCTTGAAGAGAAAGCAGGGAAGAGCCTCTTTGACCTTGGCCATGGCACCTTCTTCCTCAACACGTCTCTGGAGGCAAGGGGAAGAAAAGCAAATATGATCTACTGGGACCTCACCAAAATGAAAAGCTTCTGCACAGCTTAGGAAATCATCAGCAAAACGAAAAGGCAATCGACAGAATGGGAGAAGGTCTCTGCAGACAACCTATCAGATAAAGGGTTAGGAGCCAAAATCTATAAAGAACTTATCAAACAAGGGGCGCCTAGGTGGCTTAGTCTGTTGAGCGTCTGACTTTTGCTTAGGTCATGATCCGCGGTTTGTGGGTTCGGGCCCCGCGTCGGGCTCTGTGCTCACTGCCAGCTCAGAGTCTGGAACCTGTTTCAGTCTGTGACTCCCTCTCTCTCTGACCCTCCCCTGCTCACGCTGTCTCTCTCCCTCTCTCCTAGAAATAAATAAAACATTAAAAAAATTTTTTAAAAAAGGAATTTAATAAACACTTAAAAAAAGAAAGTAAACTGACAATAGCCGTTTGCAATAACCTGGACATAGCTCTGTTACTTAATCTGCTACAAAGAAAGAAAGGTCTGGAAGATGGCATAGGGTAAAAGATCTTTTTTAAAAAAAAATTTTAATGTTTCATTTATTTCTAAGAGAGAGAGAGAGACAGCGTGAGCCAAGGAGGTTCAGAGAGAGAGGGAGTCACAGACTCCGAAACAGGCTCCAGGCTATAAGCTGGCAGTCAGCACAGAGCCGGACGTGGGGCTTGGGGCTCGAACCCACGAACCGCGAGATGATGACCTAAGCGAAAGTTGGACGCCTAACCGACTAAGCCACCCAGGCCCCCCAAAAGATCTTTAAAAGAATAAAATTAAGGAAAGACGAACCAGGACTTCTGCCGTCTACCTACAATGTACAATGCGAGAAAGCTCTCACCCTAAAAAGACAATGAGGGCAAGCTGGGGGATATGTGAATCCTCAACTTTTCCTCAACTCATCAGAAAGCTCGGGCTGTAGAGAACCAATAAACTCAAGACTCCAAGAAAAGGCAGGCACCTCCAAGAAGACAGTGGACGTCAGTCCTGGCTTACCTAAAGCGTTGGGAAACATAGTAGCCAAAAACTTCCACGGTGAATGACACCCACCACGCCACAGAGCCAAGAAGCTCAGAATGAAACCAGCAGATAAATACAAATCAAACCCAAAATATCTTGGAACGTAGGACTCCAACTTCCAGAAGGTAAAGACAGAACAAGAAACAATATTGAAGGCTGTCCGAGTGAAAAACACAACACTACAGTAAATGCAGTAAATGGAGAGGACCAAAGAGAAGAGTGACAGTAGGTTTCTCATCAGAAAAATCACGCAATCCAGAGACCAGGGGACTGTGAACCCAAGATCTACACTCCATGGAAATGTCATCACTCTTCAACATACACAGTGAGAAAGGGTCAATTCCCCAAGAAGACACAGCAGTCCTAAATGGGTGCTCACTCAACTGAGCTTCAAAGCATAGGAAGCCAATACTCACAGGACTGAAAGGACAAAATAGAAAACTCCCCAATCGTTAAGTGTCAATAATCCTGTCAGGAACCGATAGAGCAAGCAGGGAGGAAATCAGTAACGGTGTAGAAATGGCTGAAAACTACTCTCAGGCAACTTGACCTATTCGTGTTTACAGAACACCCCACCCAACACCACCAGAGTATACACCCAGCACTCCCTCCCCACATCCATCGCACAAACCTATCCTGAGCATGTGTCATGGGGGAGGCACTAGACTGAGCAGAGATTCACCAAGCCCCTCGGCGACTTACAATCTACCCAGGTAGATAGACGTGTAGACAGATCACTCCTCCTGCAGCTTGGCTGGGGTCACGAGACAGACGGATGCAGACGGACCGGCAGGGCCACAGAGGGGGGTGAGCTTACCCAGCACCCAGCACCTCGCCCAGCAAGCGCCCTCAGTAAATGCCTGATGAATGAATTTGCTTTATTGTCCTGAATCTGTTCTGAATATGGTTTTAATATGAAACATAGTAGGAGGCACAGTTTTAAATTATGAATATGGTTTCTATGAAGACACGTTTGCTGCCCATCTCTCCCCAGAGTGTGGCTTCCAGAAGAACCGTGACGGCTCCCATCTTGTTCACTACTGTGGCTCAGAATCAAGGGTGATGGCTAGCACACAGCAACTGCTCAATAAACACTGAAATGCTAAAGGAATAGGCTCCTTATAAATGTTTTTTTTTTATTTATTTCTAGGAGAGATAGAGAGACAGCGTGAACAGGGGAGGGTCAGAGAGAGAGGGAGACACAGACTCTGAAATAGGCTCCAGGCTCTGAGCTGGCAGTCAGCACAGGGCCCGACGCAGGGCTCGAACCCACGAACCGCGGGATCATGACCTAAGTGAAAGTCAGACGCTTAACCGACTAAGCAACCCAGGCGCCCCAGGAACAGGCTCCTTATAAATATTTATGTATTCCTCAGTAAACATTTATGTAAGTGGGTGATCGATGGACAGGTGAATCAATGGACAGATGACGGCAGGGACATAAAGAGAAGTGGGCAGATAAATACTAAGTGCAGAGGCAGAGGGATGAGTAGGTAGACAGAAGTGCATGTGGAACACTCACCAACCAAGAACAT
>JAESUZ010001726.1:0-60045 GCA_017311185.1 Proteles cristata cristata | reverse complement strand
CCTCCTAGACTGCTCTTGTCAGGGCCATCAGTGATTTTCACACTGCCAAACCCAACTGGTCAAGTCTTTGTCCTTAAATTACTTATTCTCTTAGCAGCTTTTGGTCTTGTCTTCCCATCTTCACTTTGCTTCTGGGCCACACACTTCCTTGTGTTTCTCCCTCTCTGTCTCATTGTTCCTTCTCAAATGTTTTGCTGGATCCTTCTCCTCTTCCCAACCGCTAAATGTTGGAGAGCCCCAGGACTTTGTTCACGGACCTATTTTTTTAAAAAATCATTCCCAAGAGATCTCACCTAATTCCATCATAGCCTTGAAGCTCCAGGTGTGATATATAAATGACCTACTCAGTAGTGCCTTCACCTATGTAATTATCATCTCAAACTTAACACATCTCCAACAGAGCTCTTGAATCCTCTCCCCCAAATCAGTTCTTTTCCAGTATTTTCCATTTCAGTAATGGTACCACAATGGACCCAGTTGTTGAGGCCAAAATTCAGGAATCATGCTCGATTCTTTTTTTTTCCCCTGACCACCTCACACTCCAGTCACTCCGTCAGTGGGTCAATTCTACTTGTCTTTGTCTTTGCACTGCTCCTACCACCACGTTGATCTAAGATGACTCCATTTCTCCTGTGGACTATTGCGATAGACTTGCACCTGCTTCCACTCTTGCTTCTGTAATGTTTCCACTGACAAAGCACAGAATAATTTCTTTAAGTTTATTTACTTATTTGGAGGGGGTGGGGGCAGAGAGAGGGACAGAATCCCAAGCAGGATCCATACCGTCCACGCGGAGTCCGACGCGGGGCTCGAACCCATGAACGGCGAGATCGTGACCTGAGCGGAAATCAAGTGTTGGACGCTCAACCGACTGAGCCACCCAGGTGCCCCTAGAATATCTTTTAAAACAAAATCAAGTTTGTGACGCCTCCTTGTTTCAAGTCCCCCAGTGGCTTACATGGTAAAGAGGTGATCACACCGTTATTTATAAGGACCCATATGACCTCATTCTTGCGTACCTATCTTGTCTTAATACCCCTTGCTCATTCCAATCCAGCCTTAGTGCTTTTCTTTCTGCTTTTTGAACACGCCAAACTTGTTCCTAACATAGGGGCTTTGCACCAACTGTTCCCATCTCCTATAATGCTCTTCCCCCCGATATCCACATGTTCAACATCTCAATCAGCTTAAATGTCATCTCTAAGGAAGAGGCAATCAGTGACTCTGCCCCATCACTCCATCTGTTTTATTTCTCATGGATTACTTACTACTGGCCGTACTCTGAATATAGGTAGGTAAGTAGGTAGGTATTTATTTGGTCGATTCATTGGTTATTTATTGTGTGTCTCTCCTCACTAGATTATAAGCTCTATGAGGGCAGGGATCTTATTTCTTTTGTTCACTTTTTAATCACTAGCACCTGGCAGAATACCTGGGATGTAGATGTTCTCAATAAATATTTGTTGCTGGGGCGCCTGGGTGGCTCAGTCGGTTAAGTGACCAACTTCGGTTCACGACATGATCTCGCGTTGGTGAGTTCAAGCCCCACATCGGGCTGTCTGCTGTTAACTCAGAGCCCACTTCAGATCCTCTGTCTCCCTCTCTCTGCTCTCCTCTGCTTGTGCTCTCTCTCTCTCAAAAATAAATGAACATTCAAAAAAATATTTATTGTTGGCATGAAAGAACTCACACAAGTCAATTAGTTCATCTGTGAAGGATGAAGAGGGGCTCATTTTGCAAAGAACTTATTCTCGTGGCTTCCTCAGAATGCGTTTCTGCACCAAAAGTGATGTATCACAAAACTTATTTCAATGTCCATGTGATCATTTGATCACAGGTGTCCTTTAAATTTTTCAGCCCCTAATTTTCTGATCCAAATATCTTCCAAAACATGTTTTTAATATTTATTTTTGAGAGAGAGATGGAGACAGAGAGAACGAGTAGGGGAGGGACAAAGAGAGACAGAGGGAGACACAGAATCTGAAGCAGGCTCCAGGCTCTGAGCTGTCAGCATGGAGCCTGACAGGGGGCTCGAACCCGCCGACTTCGAGACCATGACCTGAGCTGAAGTAAGATGCTCAAAGGACAAAGCCACCCGGGTGCCCCCCAAATATCTTTTAAATCACAAATTTAATACAAAATTTTTGCCAGGAAAAAAATGTGTCAATATGGAAACGAAGTTTTCTACCTGGACAAGGATTCAAAGAGGTCCCCAAATATTGACAATTCAGTGTCCACGCCACAATCCCTCTGCCCTGCATCTAAAGCCTATCAAGTTTTTTTTAATCAAGAACACCATCTGGGTGCTTGGTCGGGAAATTAAACTGTTTCCTCTGCTGATAGTCAAGTGAGCATCTGATATTTTATTTATTTTTTTTATTTTTATTTTTTTAAATGTTTTATTTATTTCTAGGAGAGAGAGAGAGAGAGAGTGTGAGCAGGGGAGAGTCAGAGAGAGAGGGAGTCACAGACTGAAACAGGCTCCAGGCTCTGAGCTGGCAGTCAGCACAGAGCACGATGCAGGGCTCGAGCCCATGAACCGTGAGATCATGACCTAAGCGAAAGTCGGACGCTTAACCGACTAAGCCACCCAGGCACCCCGAGCATCTGATATTTTAAAGAGGTATTTTAAGGGGTTTGCTCATTCTCAATTTTTCGGGAGCATGTAAGTCCTATGCCTGCATCATTACATCGTGGAACAGAAAGATGCTCAGGCTGTGCAGTCTTGATTAGAAATTTCTCCTATATTGAATTTCTAGTTACTCACAGAAATTTCTCCTATATTACATTTCTCTTATATTATGCTATAGCTGAAATATTGGTGTGGGCATACATGTGTGTGTGTATGTGTGCTTAAGTACCTTAAACAAACTCTTTGTACTTAAGCTTTGGGCATAGCCCCAAACTGTGATACCGATCAGCACTCCACGTTGAAAGGTAAAGGCACCTCTAATGGAAGAGGCCAATTTTATCTTGTTGAAAGGAAGTGTAAGCCACACCTGGGCACCCTACCATCCTGGACACATTCCTCCTAAACAAAGGAGCAAATGGAACCGAAAGTGCCAATGTCACCACTTGAACCCACAGTAGCAAAAAAATACATTTAAAAGCCTTTAGTGGCTACATTTTAAATCTGGAAAATTACACACAGTCTCCATGTACTTTCCTTCTAAAAAAATTTTTTTAAATTTTTTATTATTTATTTATTTATTTATTTATTTTAATGTTTATTTATTTTTGGGAGACAGAGTGTGAGTGGGAGAGGAGCAGAGACAGAGGGAAACAGAATCCGAAGCAGGCTCCAGGCTCTGAGCTGTCAGCACAGAGCCTGATGCGGGGCTCGAACCCATGAACTGTGAGATCATGACTTGAGCCGAAGTCGGCCACTTAACCAACTGAGTCACCCAGGTGCCCACCCCCAATTTTTTTAATGTTTATTCATTTGTTTTGAGAGAGAAAGAGAGAGAGAGTGCGAGCTCATGCTGGTGAGAGCGAGAGAGGGGCAGAGAGAGACAGAGAGAGAATCCTGAGCAGGCTCTGCACTGTCACGGCAGAGCCCGATGCGGGGCTCAAACCCACGAACCATGAGATCATGACCTGAGCCGAAATCAAGAGCAGACGCCCAAGCAACTGAGCCACTTCGGCGCCCCCTCCATGTACCTTCTTGGCTCTCTGTCTTACTATGCCCATCTGCACCCCACACCTCCCCAGTTCCTCTGGTCTCTCTCAATGGACCCAAACACAAAGCCAGTAGCTATTTCTTTATTTTCCCATATGTTGACTGGGCCAAAAATACAGGGATTTGGATGTCATCTTAGTACAGGTGAGTTTTGAAACCAATGAGCTCCCCTGGAGTTTTGTAAAAGTAGTAGCCTCACAGAATGAACGTTATGTAGAAGAATATCACAAGGAAAACATGTTCAAGGAAGTTGCCTCATTGGATTAGGCCATTTTAGTTCCAGTATCGGAATGATGCTGTGGCCAATGGCCATACACCTGGCTGTGAGATCTGTCCACTAAAGGTGGTCAAGAGTCTCACAGAGGACTCCACGCGCTGGAAAGGCACCGTGGGGCTCCAGATAGAGCATTTTAACATCTTGGCTAAAATGCTTCTCCTATTAGCTGCCTATCGGTCCAGAAACATAAACGTAAACGCCACTTCATTCGGAAAGAAGAATGGATTCCACCCCACATTCTAACTGCAAGTCAAGAGAAAAAAAAAGAACTGAAAAATAGCCCTCCCAGAAAATACGATTGGATAATCGACCCTTCTAAGAAGAACGTTCAGCGTGGCTAGTGATTAAAAATGAAAAACAACCATCTTCACTTCTCAGTCTGAGAAACTGAGAAATAGCAGTTTTGCTCTCAATCTGAGAAGGTTTTTTTTTTTTTTTTTTAAATGTTTTATTTATTTCTGTGCAGAGAGAGAGACAGCGTGAACAGGGGAGGGTCAGAGAGAGAGGGAGTCACAGACTGAAACAGGCTCCAGGCTCTGAGCTGGCAGTCAGCACAGAGCCCGACGCGGGGCTCGAACCCACGAACCGCGAGATCATGACCTAAGCAAAAGTCGGACGCTTAACCGACTAAGCCACCCAGGCGCCCCTCAATCTGAGAAGGTTTGAAAAACAAAGAGAGAGAAGGTATTAAATGCTGCCAACAATGTGATAAAACAAATCTGGCTGAAACATGCATTGGTGAAGCATTTGAGGAGAACAATGTGTCAAAAACTTTCTACTGTCCATATCTTTATTTTTTTTTTTTAAATTTTTAATGTTTTTTACTTATTTCTAGGAGAGAGAGAGAGAGACAGCGTGAGCAGGGGAGGGTCAGAGAGAGAGGGAGTCACAGACTGAAACAGGCTCCAGGCTCTGAGCTGGCAGTCAGCACAGAGCCCGACGCGGGGCTCGAACCCACGAACCGCGAGATCATGACCTAAGCGAAAGTCGGACGCTTAACCGACTAAGCCACCCAGGCGCCCCTGTCCATATCTTTAAATCAGAAACAATTGCTCTATAGTTCAATTCTAAGAAATGATATTAAATATGGAAAAATTATTATTCATCAAGATTCAGGTGGCATCATGTATAACAGCACACATGTAATACATAATGTCCAATAATCTGTATTGAGTAAGCAAGCTATGGTGCGGCTATTTGATATGAATTACATTATGTTCAGAAAGACTGCAATGTTGTGCAACTGCTTGTGTTTTAATATCAGGTGAAAGATATAAAAGGGCATCTGTAATATAAATGTGGGGCACAAGTGCATGCGCATGCACACACACACTCTCACACACTCAGAGAAAACAAATGCATGAAAAAGTCCAGGAGAAAATACTCCCAAATATTAAGGGTGGTTGTTTTGGGATGGCAGGACTTAAAAAATGAAATTATAAAGATAACCCATCCAGAACTGGTCTAAAAAATAACTTATTTGGTCATGATATCATGTGAGTAGTTTCCTTTACTAGACTATTTCCAGGATTTTCTGTATAAATGATTGACTTTTGTTATAAATTTGTAAAATTTAGAGACCTAAAATTAAGCAGAGCCACATAACTGCATAAATCATCGATAAGGCATAGTCTATCTTCCTTTCTATTGCCACTGACCCTCCCTATTTCAGAAAAAAAAATTCTAGGCAAGTACATTGATAGAAATGTTTTCCCAGTGGTCAGCTGCGTATCAAGTCAAATAAAAATAAAATCAACTACGTGATATTTTATGAAATTTACTTCAGTTACAATTTAAGGATCAGGCTGGGGAAGGGAGAGAAGGATGTACACTATTTGTTCAAGGCTTGTGAGCTGTTTCCCTTAATTGTTTTTTCTTTCAACACTGCCAATATATCTTTATTAGATTACCCTGTAAAATTTGGAACTTAATAAGATTATTTATGTTATGCTTTCTAAACTGATGAATACGTGATTATTGTTCACCAAGTAAGGGGCTGAATTTGGCATCACGATCTGTAACTCCAGGCCCCTGGGCCAACTAAAATGCCCCCCGAAATTCATGGGAAAGTTACAGAATGGAAAATACTTACTATATGCTAAATGTAAGACCTAAATATACACACAGATATATTCACGTAAATATCACATTTTATGTATAAGCATATTCTTAAGTATATACAAAAGTATTTTGGTTGGCAGAGGTTTTCATGTGAATGTTGGGGCATGTTCCCATCTCAACCACCTGGGGAAAGCATGTGGGAGGAATGAGCAGGTTAGCTGGTCAGGCTCCTCCATCCATGTCCTTCTACTACAAGTAGAGGCTCGTCCTGGCTCCTTCCAGTCTTCTTGATTCATATAGTCAACTGCTCCTCTTTCCAGAAGGCAACATAAAACAAGTACTTTCCAGGAGTACCCATACTGTGAGGTATCCAGAAAAAAAATCACTGAAGATCCCATTTTAACATTTTCAGATGATTCTCAAAAGGTTAAACACAGAGTTACCATACGTCCCAGCAACTCCGCTCCTAAGCGTACACCCAAGAGAAGTGAAAACATACGTCCACACAAAAACGTCTACACGAATGTTCAGAGTGGCAGAATTCACAATAGCCAAAAGGTGGAAACCACCCGAATGCCCATCAATTAATGAACAGATCAACGAAATGTGCGCTGTCCATACAATGGAATATTATTTTGCCATAAGGAGGAATAAAATACCTATAGTGCTACAACATGGATGAACCTTGAAACCATGCTGATTGAAAAGAAACCAGACACAAAAGGTCATATAAGGTATGGTTCTGTTTATGTGAAATGTCCAGAACAAGCAAATATCTAGAGACAGGGAGTATATTAGTGGTCGTCAGGGGTTGGGGCAGGGGGATTCTGGCGGTGGTGGTGATGGGGTTGGGAAATAGTGAATGACTGCTAATGGGTGTGGAGTTTTCTTCTGGGGAGACAAAAATATTCGAAAGCTGCATTGGGGTCGTGATTACACAACCCCATAAATATGTTAAAAGCCATTAAACTGTATATTTCAAATGAATGTATGGTATGTGGATTGTATATATACACAGAGCCCGACGCGGGGCTCGAACCCACGAACCGTGAGATCATGACCTGAGCTGAAGTCGGATGCTTAACCGACTGAGCCATCCGGGTGCCCCAGAGAGTGACTCTTAAGCAAACTCCATGCCAGGCTTGATCTCACGACCTCAAGATCATGACCTGAGCGAAAATTAAGAGTTGGATGCTTAACCAACTGAGCCACCCAGGCACCCTTCGGTAAAGCGGTTATTTCAAAAAATTTAAAATGAGTAACTAAAAATGAAGCAACAGTAAGAGAAATTAAGAAAGCAATTCCACTTATAACTTCACCAAAAATAATAAAATATCTAGGAATAAATTTAACCAAAGAGGTGAAGGAACTGTACTTTGAAAGGTATAAAACACTTTTATAGAAAGAAATTGAAGATGACACAACCAAACAGAATGACAACCCATGCTCATGATTTGGAAGAACAAAACTGGTTACCATGTCCACACTACCCAAAGCAATCTACGGATTTAATGCAATCCCCATCAAAATACCAACAGCATTTTGCACAGAACTAGAACAAATAATCCTAAAATTTGTATGGAACCACAAAAGACCCCAAACAGCCAAAACACTCTTGAAAAAAATAAAATTAAATTAAAAAGCTGGAAGTATCACATTTCCAGATTTCAGGTTATATTACAAAGCTGTAGGAATCAGAACAGTATGGCACTGACACAAAAATAGACACATAGATCAATGGAACAAGATAGAGAGCCCACAAACAAACCTATGACGACATGGTCACTTAATCTTTGACAAAGGAAGCAAGAATATACAATGCGAAGAAGACAGTCTCTTCAACTAATGAATAAATGGTGTTGGGAAAACTGAACAGCTACATGCAAAAGAATGAGACTGGACCACTTTCTTACGCCAAAATACGCTCAAAATGGATTAAGGACCTAAATGTGAGACCCGAAACCATAAAAATCCTAGAAGAGACAACAGGCAGTTAATCTCTCTGACATGGGTGGTAGCAACGTTTTTCTGATTGTTTCCAGAGGCAAGGGAAACAAAAGCAAAGCTAACCTACTGGGACTTCATCAAGATAAAAAGCTTCTGCACAGTGAAGGAAACAATCAACGAAAAGCAACCTACCGAATGGGAGAAGATATTTGCTAATGACATATCTGATAAAGGATGAGGATCTAAAATACATAAAGAGCTGATACAATTCAATACCCTCAAAACAAATAATCCAATTTAAAAATGGGCAGAAGACATGAACAGGCATTTCTCCAAAGAAGACATCCAGATGGTCCACAGACACACGAAAAGATGCTCAAAGTCACTTCCTCATCAGGGAAAAGCAAATCAAAACCATGATGAGATACCACCTTACACCTGTGAGAAGGGCTAAAATCAACAACACGAGGAACAACAAATGTTGGCAAGGATGTGAAGGGAATGGAACCCACTTGCACTCTTAGTGGGAATGCAAACTGGTACAGCCGCTGTGGAAAACAGTATGGAGGTTCCTCAAAAAGTTAAAACTAAAACTACCCTACACTATGGTAACTGCACCACTGAGTATTTACTCCCAAAATACAAAAACACTAATTCAAAGGATACATGCATCCCTATGCTTATAGCAGCATCCTTTACGATAGCTAAATTAGGGAAGCAGCCTATGCGTCCATAAACAGATGGATAAAGAAGATGTGGAGTGTGTATCTATCTATCTATCAAAATATTTAAAATTTTTTTTAATGTTTTATTTATTTTTGAGAGAGAGATAGAGACAGCATGAGCAAGGGAGGGTCAGAGAGAGAGGGAGACACAGAATCTGAAGCAGGCTCCAGGCTCTGAGCTAGCTGTCAGCACAGAGCCCGACGCGGGGCTCGAAGCCACGAACCGTGAGATCATGAGCTGAGCCCAAGTCGGACACTTAACCCACTGAACCACCCAGGCACCCCAATCGGAATATTTTATATTCTCCAAGATTTCATTCTTTTGAAGGCTGAATAATATATGTATATATAAGATAATACATATTATTATTTCGATTTCAGCTCAGGTCATGATCTCAAGGTTCCTGAGTTTGAGCCCCGCATCGGACTTTGAGCTGATGGTGTGCAACCTGCTTGGTATTCTCTCTCTCTTTCTCTCATTCTGCCCCCCTCTCTCTCTCATTCTCTTGGTCTCTTTCTCAAAGTAAATAAGGGAAAACTTAAGAAAAAAAAAAAAGGAATGAAATCTCACCATTTGCCATGACATGGATTGAACTGGAGGGTATTATGCTAAGTGAAATAAGTCAGTCAGAGAAAGACAAATGCCATATGATTTCACTCATATGTGGAATTTAAGAAACAAAACAAATGAACATAAGGGAAAGAGAGAGAGACAAACCAAGAAAAATACTCTTAAGTATAGAACTGGTGGTTACCAAAAAGGAAGTGGGGGGAGGAGATGAGTGAAATTAGTGAAGGGAATTAGAGTACACTTTCCGTGACGAGCACTGAGTAATGCATAAAACTTTTGAATCACTATATTATACACCCGAAACGAATATAACACCGTATGTTACCTATAACGGAATTAAAGTAAAAACCTTAACAAAAAATTTAAGATGAAATGTTAGAACTCAGTGAAGTTTATCATTCTTATTATTTTTTAAAAGCTATCTTGAGCTTTTATGTTTTTTTTTTTTAAATTCAACACTGACATTTTATTTTCTGAGCTTCATCATGTTTACAAAACAAAACAAAAAGCAGGTATCAAAAACGGCAAAGAGGTTATAGGGTTTCCCCATCAGGTTTTACGTTTAGACGGTGATTATAAAATTGGTGTCCAATGTAAATACTAAACACAGGCTGATTGGGGTGCCTGGGTGGCTCAGTCAGTTAAGTGTCTGACTTTGGCTCACGTCATGATCTCACGGTTTGTGGGTTCGAGCCCCGCATCGGGCTCTGTGCTGACAGCTAGCTCAAAGCCTGGAGCTTGTTTTAGATTCTGTGTCTCCCTCTCTCTCTGACCCTCCCCTGTTCACTCTCTCTCTCAGAAATAAATAAAACACTAAAAAAAAATTTTTTTTTTTAACACAGGCTGATTTCCCTCTTGGTTACATGCATTTTTAAAAATGTTTATGCATTTATTTTGAAAGAGAAAGACACAGCTAGTGGGGGAGGAGCACAGAGAGAGAGAGGGAGAGAGAGAATCCCAAACAGGCTCTGCACTCCCCCACCACCCCCACCGTGTGGAGCCAGACGCGGGGCTTGAACACGCGAACCGTGAGATCATGAGCTTAGCCGAAATCAAGAGTCGGCCGCATAACCAACGGAGCCACCCAGGCACCCGATTTTGAGGCTTTAATGAAAGGTGTTGCAGCTACCGGCACCACTCAGCCCATTAGGTGCCCCCAACTGCCTCACACCTCGGTGCCACGATGAACGGAAGAGTAGCCTGCATTATCTCTCCAAAGTCCCCAGGAGGACTGAGCTCTGGCCACCCCTAGTGGCCTAGTGGCGACAGTCTGGAACATCACCCTTTCCTGCTTCCCAAATAAATGACTTCCACTCACATTCTGTTCCAGGATGAGCTTCTATGAGAACCCAAACCACAATGCGCATTCCTCTCTCTTCCCTTCTCAACTAATACTCGAATCTCACTCCCCTGGAAAGATCTGAAGGGCTAATGGGTCAAGCAAGCCATTAGAAGAACATTTCTGTGGTTCGGTATCACCAACACAGAGAGCTCGCTCTAGAATCCGATTTTGTCGACTCGTGTTTACAAATAATGCAGTTTCCCTACATTGCCGGAATGGCTGTGGCCCATCTTCAATACCACGCTGCATGGGAAACGTGGTGGCTTTCGAAACAGGGGTCTCTGGAGCCACTGTCTCCTGTAGGGGCTCAGACCAGAAGATTCTGGGGTCTTACCCTACAAGTGAAGAAAGAGGGGCTCCCGGCGCAGGACCGCGGAAGCGTCAACTGCGTCTCTAGCCCATGGATGCAGCAACAAGGGCTTCAGGGGAGCGGAGCAGGGACACTGGGGCTGGCAGGGACCAGCACATAGAAGGTTCCAGAGTCAGGCAAGTTTTTTTGGTGAGTAGGGAACCCTCCTTTTTCTCTGGGGTTGAGTTTATGTGACGATCCTACCCTGAGGGACAGAAAAGCAGATGGCATTGAGATGCTGCCATGAAAATATCAAAAGCTTAAAACTGGGAACTTTACTGGGACTCCCAAATATTAACTTGTTGCTGAAAGTCTGGTGAGAATAGTTAGGTCTTTGCGGAGAGCAAGGCATTAGCAAAAACCCACCAACTAACAAACAAAACCCTCATGATGAACAGAACAGTATATGCCCATCTCATTTTAGGTACTTTATTTTTCAGTGTATGCCATCCTCTTAGTTTCTATTTTATTTTCTTTTTTAAATGTTCATTTTTGCAAACTGAGGGCTGATGAGGGTGGGGGAGAGGGGAAGGGGGGAGATGGGCATGGAGGAGGGCACTTGTGGGGATGAGCACTGGGTGTTATAACTTGACAATAAACTATTTTAAAAAGTAAATGTTCATTTTTGAGAGAGAGAGAGAGAGCAAGCACAAGAGCGGGAAGGGCAGGGTGAGGGGAACAGAGGATCCAAAGCGGGCTCGGTGCTGAGAGCAGACAGCCCCATGCGGGGCTCAAACTCACCAAACACAAGATCATGACCAGAGCAAAAGTCGGCTGCTCAACCGACGGAGTCACCCTCGCGCCCCTCCTAGTTTCTATTTTATTTTATTTTATTTTTTTAAAATGTTTTATTTATTTTTAGGAGAGAGAGATAGCGTGAGCAGGGGAGGGTCAGAGAGAGAGGGAGTCACAGACTGAAACAGGCTCCAGGCTCCGAGCCGGCAGTCAGCACAGAGCCCAATGCGGGGCTCGAACCCACGAACCGCGAGATCATGACCTAAGCGAAAGTCGGAAAGTCGGACGCTTAACCGACTAAGCCACCCAGGCGCCCCTCCTAGTTTCTATTTTAAAAGGCTTCCCTGATCGGAAATCTTGGAAACTGAACTGCATTTCAGAACTTCAATGATTTTCCGATTTTTAGAGCGCCGAATCAGTACAGGGGCGTATATTATGTAACAGCCCTGTGACAGCAGGGACAGCCACCTTGAAGCCACCTGCATTATGATGTCTGCAGCAAAACATCTGACTAATAGCGAAGGGGATACGTCAGTCCTGGTCAGGTTTTGCTGAAGGCTCCAGAAAATACTTTCAATTTTCAGAGTTCTGGGCATTTGGGAAGGGCAGATAAGGAACTGTGGCCGGAGGCATGGTAGATTAGAGACATGGCTGCCATCAGCCATGACGGCCGAGGACCTGGATGTCGGAAATGGGACAAGAAAACTCAGAAGAGGGCAACAACACAGAAAGGGACAAATGCAATTCAGAACCAAAGTTCTTAATGTAGTTCTCAAAGAAAGATCCAATAAACAAATTAATATTGACTGTGAGTCCATGGGGTACAGGCACTCTCCTAGCTGGTGAAGAAGACAGATACGGTGTCTATCTTCCTGGTGCTTGGAGTACGGTGGACAGAAAAGGTGTAAAACCAAGTGCCCCAGGAAGGTAGAACGGGGGTGAGAGGTGGGCAGAGTGTAGTGTGCAGAATGCTGTCAGACCTGGAGATCTCAAAAAAAAAAAAAAAAAATGAGTTTTAAAGTAAGTTCTGGGGGCACCTGGGTGGCTCAGTCTATTGAGCATCCAACTCTTGACTTCACCTCGGGTCATGATCTTGCGGTTCGTGGGTTTGACTCCCAAGTTGGGCACTGAGCTGACAGTGCAGAGCCTGCTTGGTTGGGGTCTCTCTCTGTCCCCCACCCCTACTCGTGCTCTCTCGCTGTCTCAAAAATAAATAAATTAAAAAAATAATAAAGTAAGTTCTGAAAGATGGTCAAGAGTCACCAAAGTGGCAGGTGAGGGGAGTGCGGAGGAGAGCTAGGAGGAGCTTCCATGTGGAGAAGAGCAAGTGCAAAGGCCAGAGCCTGAGGTGGATTATTCGAGGACTCAACAGAGGGTCGGTGCAGCGGTAGAGCAAAGACAGTGGTGGCCAATGTCCTCTCTGAGGCAGGCAAGGGTCAGGTCTCCAGGGCATCTGGGCCAGAGTCATCATTTTGGACTTATTCTTGGGGTTCATGGAAGCTCCCGATGGGTCTGAAGCAGAGAAGTAACCTCGTGAGACTTAGATTTTAGAAAAATGGCCCTGCCGGAAGAACAGTCTGGAAGGATACATGCCAGGCTATTAACCTGGGTCACCTCAGGAGGGTTAGAAGGGGTGAAGGCCAAGGGATTATTAGCTTTGTCTTTGAACAACTTCATTTGCTTCTCTTCTTATAATATACGTTCTTTTGTGTGTGTGGCTTAAAAATATCAAAGGTTGAATTTTGTTCTCATTAAAATCAAACTATTCTTCCGTTAGCACGAATGGACTGGGCAGATAAGTCCCGAAGACATCAGGCTAAGTGAAATTAGCCAGACACGAAAGCACAAAGAGTGTATGAGTCCATCTGTGTGAAGTCCCCTGAGTAGTTGAATTCGTGGAGGCCGGAAGCAGAATGGGGGTTGCCAGGGGCTGAGGGGAGCAAGGATTAGGGGGTGACCATTTAACGGGGACAGAGTGTCAGTTTAGGACGATGGCAATATTCTGCGCTGCGCGACAGCGTGGATGTACTTAATGTGGCTGAACTGTACACTTAAAAATGGTTCGGGGCGCCTGGGTGGCTCAGTCAGTTAAGTGTCTGTCTGGCTTTTGATTTCAGCTCAGGTCACAACCTCACGGTTTGCGGGCTCTGCGCCGAGTGGGCGGAGCCTGCTTGGGATTCTCTACCACCCTCTAACCCTGACCCTCTCCTGCTTATGCACTCTCGTTCTCTCTCTAAGTAAATAAATAAATAAACATTTAAAAATTTAAAAGGGGATCAAATGGTGCATTTTATGTTCTCTATATCGTATCACAATAATAAAGAAAAAGAGGGGTGCCTGGGTGGCTCAGTCGGTTAAGCATCTGACTTCAGCTCAGACCATGATCTCGTGGTTCGTAGGCTTGAGTCCCACGTCAGGTTCTGTGCTGGCAGCTCAGAGCCTGGAGCCTGCTTCGGATTCTGGGTCCCTCTCTCTCTGTCCCTCCCCTGCTCACGCTCTCTCTCAAAAACAAATAAGTATACAAAAAATAAACAAAAATAAAAAAGAACAAAAACTACTGAAAAATGATGCCAAGGACCTATATAGAAAACGCTGGGTTTGAAGATGGGTTTAAATTCTAAGTGTTCCCATCTTTTTTTCAAATCTCTCTTTTCAAAGAAAAGGTATTCCAACAGTTTAGCACACACGTGCCCTACCTTCACTGGAAATGTAAAATTCGTCCGTGCTTCTCATTGTAAAGGTTGCTTTTTAAACTCACTCTCAAGCAATCTTTAAACCTGCACGTTCCTTTCAAAGGAATTCATCCCTATAAGGAAGGGAGGCAGATTTAGGAGAAGGGTTTCGTGAAACATACCTTGAAGACCACACAGGAGGAGGAGAAAACTGTCTTGCCATTTTTATCAGCTTTTCGCGGTGTTTGCTCACAAACCAAAACCCAGAAATGAAAGCGAGCCTGAGTCCCAAATGAGTTTTCTTCTGCACACGAAACGGTTTTTGCCTCCCTTCCTTCCTCACAGTCGTCTTCACCTCTTTGGACGTTCATTCCGTTTCCCAGACCCGTCTGCGGGAAGCTCAATATTGTGGACCAGCAGACCGATTTATCTACAGAAGCCTTATTTTCCCCTTGGACACACTCTCCGTGATATCACAGAGAAAGGAACAAGGAAGAGAAAAACAGATCACAGGCAGTGTATTTTGGATGTGCTGCCTTTTATCAGCTAGGACCATGTGATTTCCTTTCGGCCACTGACCATTCCTGCACGCAGCCGATTTCCAATGATATAAAAGGCACGTACGATCTTTTCCTTACCCCTCAGAAGGCCTGAAATATCATACCACCTATGAATAAAGCCCGAAAAAGCTAGCGGATGACACCACACCTGGAAACCCAAGCCAGAGCTGTCTCAGCGTCTGTTCTGACTTGGTTCGGAGGTGAGGCCTGTAAAGGTAGACAGAGGCATCTTTGACTTACAAAAGTACATTCCGGTGTGTGCGGAAGCCAACGATGAATAAATAACTTCACGTCATGTCTTGTGTGTGTGAAGGTGTTAAGCTAGAACCGTTTCTGGATTCTTCATTCCGGGCACCTAGCACGTAGAAGGCACTCTGTGTTGTTGTTGTTTTTTTTATTTTAAAAATGTTTTATTTATTTTTGAGAGAGAGAGGCAGCGTGAGCAGGGGAGGGGCAGAGAGAGAGGGAAATACAGAATCTGAAGACAGGCTCCAGGCTCTGAGCTGTCAGCACAGAGTCCGATGCGGGGCTCGAACCCACGAATAGTGAGATCTTGACCTGAGCCAGAGTCGGACGCTTAACCGACGGAGACACCCAGGCGCCCCTCACTTCATGTTTTATAAATGAAAGACTAACAGCAGACTGATGGAAAGACATGGGCATGTTGCCAGCCAAGATTTAGGGTGGATAGTAGATAGAAGGCGCTGAAGTGCAGGATTAGAAACTAGCTCACAATTTCCTTTACAGATATTTCTGTAAGTAATGTGCTATGTCTGTTTTCAATCCGAGAACAGAACCCGCAAAGGGTTAATGTCATTAGATGTCAATGTCTAGCTCTGTAAAGTTTGGCTTGGTGGGGCATGGAAAGAACAGGACCTCTCTCTCTCTCTCTCTCTCTCTCAAATCATTTGTTGAATTGCACAGAGGACTGTATCTCTGGACATGCCGATTCAAAATGTTGCAACTCATTTAAATGCTATCAACGGCCATTTATTTCCAAGAGTACAGTCAAAAGGTTGCCTGTGAAATCTCTACAACGCATTCCTCCACGATCACGATCTAGCTTTCAACTTCCTTTGTCAGTCCCCTCTATAATGAATGTCCTTGGGCCCAAGCCCCCCAACCTGTTAACCTCTCCACTCAAACGCCACCGACCAGCTCCCTCACTTTCTGCCTTGCCCATCTTGGGCTCTGTCGTCCAATTTTCACAATCGCTTTCAGTATCTTCAATTCCCTGTGAGGATCCCCATAGGAGGGTGAGTGAAATAGTAGTAGGATTATGGGAAGACTAGAGGTGCCCCCCAACAGAGCTATTTTGCCAAGAACCCAGAATCTGAGCTGGACCCAAAATGGTAGCCTGGGATAGATGGAGAGTCCATGATCTTCCGCGACTAGCTTCACTGATCACGGCTGCTTGTCTCATAACTCACCCCTTGGTTTCATGGCCGCAAATGCTTCTAATAAAGGAAGAAATCTGTTTGTAGCAATTCCAGATAACAGGCTCTAAATCTCAGCTCTAAATCAGCCCACGGAGTGGTAAGAGAATTGGATTCCTTGGAGCTTGTTTGGGCTGGGGCAGAGGTCAGCCTCTACCCTGTTCCGGAGCCTCAGCCCTCTCTCTCCAGGCGTCCAAGTGACTAAATGGTTAGAACATCTCGTGATGTGCAGAACAAAAATGCTGCTCAACTACTGTGTGTCTACGTTAGGGTTCATGGCCGGCAGCCTCTGAGACAGACTTGCACATAGGAGTTTCATCGGGGTTCAACACGTGTAAAGAAGTAAGAGAAGCGGGACTGGTCAGAGGGAGGAGTTGAACTGAGACGCAGTCATAACGGAGGCCTTGATACCCCCACATCCGTTGCAGGGTAACTCCAAAGGAAGGGGCAAGCTCTTGGGTGAGTCGGCTCCCCTTGGTCAAGGGCAATCTCCAGAGAGGGACTCAGCAGTGCACCAGCAGGTGGCCAACCCTCTGAGCAGGTGAGGGAATCGCTGCCCCTAAGGGGGCTCGAACAATCAACCCAGCGTCCTCCGTGCTGCCATTTTAGGCCCGGCAGTTAGAAGGGCGAAACCGACATTTCAACGGCCTTTAAATTTCAACCAGGTACCTTTCAACCATTTAAAGCTACAGCGTACAGAACAATATCTGAATTGGCCAAGCAACTCTCCAGTAAATCCTGTCCCTGAATGTTCCTTCAGGTTCTCTGAGGCCCTGAGGTGGCGCCGTCATCCTTCTCTCCTCTGTGGCACCTGAACCAGATGAACTTCTCTTTCTCAGCACCCACACCCCTTCAGAGCATTCACCTGTGTGTAGATGTATGTGACGGGAACATCTGTTACCCCATCTGTTGCCCCACACCAGCCCAATGCTTGGCAAATGGGGTATCTGATAAGCGTTTATTGAATGAGTGAGCGCATCGAGGAAATGAGCAAACCTACCTTCCTTTTTTACCCTGCAGAAACAATAAGATAGGACACCCCATTCGAAGAAACGAGGGGCCCATCTGCGTGGACGCCTTTGTGCGCGCTTATCTTCAGTGCTTAACGAGGGCTGTTTGATTTTGACTAACTGGCATAGCATAAAAGGGCTATTCTGAAACCGTCAACTGTGTGGGACAGGACTCCTAAATAAACGAAAATCTATCACAGATTTGAACGCAAACTGGCGAGGAAATTAAAATGTAAAACGTGAAACAGCTGTTTGATCAGCTGTTACAATAAACTGGACAAAGGCTACATTCATGTCTTATCTAGAGAGGTAATAATAATTAATCACAGACAGTGATTTGTCACAAGGGCTATTTGCTTTTCAGCACTGAAACACAACAGAATCATCTAATCAAGGATGGCAAACTTCTAGGCTAAGTGGCATCCAAAAAATGCAGAGGTACTCTAAAAAAGGAATGTTCTTAGGAAATAATGGTGGGCGTGAAGCCGTAATTGCAAATACCAGTTGCAGAGAGCAAAATTTACTTGCCACTCCTGAAATTTTACAAAACTGAAGAGGATTGTAATTTCTAGTCCCTACAACTTCATTAAATTACAGCTGTGAGCTGGTAAAGAACCATGGATTTCTCTGTATTGTGCCAGAGTTGGGTGGGGGGCAGGTAGAAATGTTGGTTGCCTGTTGAGGTAACCAAGAATTCCCTCCATTATTACAATTCCACTCTAAAGTAGACTGGTGAAGATCTCGTCGGAATGACAATTTTGCCATAATTATGAAATGCCTTCAAAGGATTCCCAGCATTTACTTCTAGAAATTTCCAAAAGAAACCATCAGACTTACGCACAATGGTTTAGGTGTAATGATGTTTCTAATAGCTTTGTTTAAATTAGCAGAAGTTTGGAAATGCAAATCTTCCCCAAGAGGAGACTGCTTAAATAAATACAATCAGGGGCGCCTGGGTGGCTTAGTCAGTTAAGCGTCCGACTTTCGCTTAGGTCATGATCTCGCGGTTCGTGGGTTCGAGCCCCGCGTTGGGCTCTGTGCTAACTGCCAGCTCAGAGCCTGGAGCCTATTTCAGAGTCTGTATCTCCCTCTGTCTCTGACCCTCCCCTGCTCACGCTGTCTCTCTCTCCTAAAAAATATTAAAAAAAAAAAAGAAATAAAATAAAAATAAATAAATACAATCAGACGAAGAAATATAAAGTTACCAAGATCTTATGGGAAAAGAGCATTTGAGACAGGATTAAATAGCCATGTTATTATTTATTAAAAAATAAATAAACAGGGGCACGTGGGTGCTCAGTTGGTTAAATGTCCAACTCTTTTTTTTTTTGTTTCTAAAGTTTACTCATTGGGGTGCCTGGGCGGCTCAGTCAGTTAAGCGGCCAACTCCGGCTCAGGTCACCATCTAACGGTTCATGGGTTCGAGCCCCACGTCGGGCTCTGTGCTGACAGCTCAGAGCCTGGAGCCTGCTTCCGATTCTGTGTCTCCCTCTCTCTCTGCCCCTCCCCTGTTCATGCTCTATCTCTCTGTCTCTCAAAAATAAATAAACATTTAAAAATAATTTTAACTTTATTTACTTATTTTTAGAGAGACAGAGAGAGCACGAGTGGGGGAGGGGCAGAGAAAGAGGGAGAGAGAGAGAACCCCAAGTAGGCTCCACCTTGTCAGCTTGAACTCACGAAACCGTGAGATCACGACCTGAGCCAAAACCAAGAGTCCGCCGCTTAACCGACTGAGCCACCCAGGGGCCCAGGTCATGATCATACAGTTTGTGAGATCACATGCTCACAGCTTGCAGCCTGCTTGGGATTCTCTTTCTGTCCCTCCCTTGCTTGCACATGCTCTCTCCCTCTCTCTGTGTCTCTCAAAATGAATAAACATTAAAAAAATAAGAACAAATAGATCCAATAGGTGCTTTACAAAAAGAAAAGACAGGTGATGTTAGTAACAGTGGTTAGGTTTTTTGTGGAGAACAATTATGGATGATTTTCATTTTCTTTTTGTCCTTTTCTGCAATGTACAGATTGTCATAATAAATAGGTATTATTTCTACAATTCATGTGATTAAAAAATGTCCTATGTCTCCAAAAAAGTCTTAAACTATAAATCGCCAAGGAAAAAAAGGGATTTCATCTTTCCTTCGTATCAGTGGCCTTTCTTCTTAAAACTTTAAAAATTTTTTAAAAATATTTATTTATTTTTGAGAAAGAGAGAGAGAGAGAGAGAGACCAGGAGAAGGGCAGAGAGAGAGGGCTCCAGGCTCTGAGCTGTCAGCCCAGAGCCTGATGCGGGACTCGAACTCACAAACTGCGAGAGATCGTGACCTGAGCCGAAGTCAGACACTTTATCGACTGAGCCACCCAGGTGCCCCTCTTCTTAAAACTTTTGGTGGGAATTCTGGTTAGTAATTACTTTGCCTATTAATTTACTTTATCTTAAATTATCTGAAAAAGGGGCCCTGCTGGATACCAAAAGCTTTCCCAAGGAGCTTGTTGCTTTAATGTAGAAAACGAAAATGATCCAAAGAAATGAGATGGAATTAAAGACATAATCATAAGGACACAATTTAAGACAGAAACGCAACTGGGATCACAAGAATAAAAAGTAGCTCCAATCCCAAAACATGAGGTTAGGAGTCCGAATTCAACATAAAAGAATCCTTAGAAATGTTTGAGAAAGAAACCAAAAGGGAGTCATTATTCGGGCTGGAAGGAGAGTGAAGTTTCCCTGTTGTGCAATCCTGACCAAGGTTAAGGAGGAGGAATGTGGCCAGAGTTTTAAAAAAATGGTCTATGGAAGAGATGATGAACATCAGATCAAGAGCTTACCCTTCCAACACAAAGTGGAAGTTACTAGAACGTGCCATTTCAGATGCCATAGTCAGAGACTATGGTTACGTTACTAACATTTGAAAGGTCATTTCTAGCCGAAGGTGCTTTCTGACTGTGCCCTCTGTCTCACAAAACAGTATGTTTCCATTTTCTTTTTAACGTTTATTTATTTTTGAGAGAGCGAGAAAGACAGAGCGTGAGCAGAGGAAGGGGCAGAGAGAGAGGGAGACACAGAATCTGAAGCAGGTTCCAGGCTCCGAGCTGTCAGCACAGAGCCCGACGCGGGGCTCGAGCTCACCAACTGTGAGATCACGACCTGAGCCGAAGTGGACACAGCTGACTGAGCCCCCCAGGCGCCCCCCCCCACTTAAAATTTTTTTTTTCTTCTTGCAAAACAGTAGGTTTCAAGGACAACTTTGACTAACAGTAGGATGAACTCTTCACTTCATGTTTGACATTGCCCAAGATGTGTGCTTGTCACTGAGTGAGGTGGCTCACAGCCCCCAGGTAGAAAATCTCTTTTGATTTTATTAAAAAACAAAAAAAGGAAAAAATTAAATACAGTCATGCCCTTCGATTCTAGTTACAAAACTTCAGAGAGAAACCATGAATGACTTTTTGTGATACTTCCTTTCTGGGTAGGCTCTCAGCAAAGCAAAAGAAAGCCAAGTGCCCTTGAAGGCTTTCTTCCATCCTTGCCTCCCCTCCCCGACTTTCTCTCGCAACTAGCCTTGGGGGTCAGGATAACCCAATTCATTCTCAGCAGCTGGTCACCTTTCACCCTGTTCCAGAACTTTCTATGCATTTCTTGGTTTCTCTGGCTCCTAGGGTTGCCATCTTCCACCTGTCAGGCACATTAACTGCCCACAAAAATTTTCCATGGCTCCCTATTTCCAGCCACAGAAAACCCTATCTACTCACTTGGCTTTTCTTTTCTTTTTTTTTTTAAATTTTTTATATATTTATTTTAGAGAGAGAGAGAAAGAGAGAGAGCACGAGAGCGCAAGCTGGGGGGAGGGGCAGGAGGAGGGAGGCAGAGAATCTTACATGGGCTCCACCTTCAGCCTGGAGCCCGAGGCGGGGCTCGATCCCACGACGCAGGGGTCATGACCTGAGCTAAAATCAACAGTTGGATACTCACCTGACTCGGAAAGGTTCGTAACGACATTTATGTCTCGAGGTTCGGGAGTTTGAGCCCCGAGTCAGGCTCCGTGCCGACAGCGAGGAGCCTGCTTGGGATTCTCTCTCACCCTCTCTCTCTCTGCCCCTCCCCTGCTCGCGTGCTCTGTGTCTCTCTCTGTCAAAATAAATAAATAAACTTAAAAAAAATGAGGTCATTCGTCTGTTTGATGCTAAAGTATATATGTCATTTAACATGGCCACATTGCCTCTCTATAGTCCCTCTTTGATGGGGATGGACAGATTTCCGAGCAACTTGTATACAATTCTTCTTTTTCAGAACATTCAGGTGGGTTCTAGGCGCCCAGAGATGTCCTCCCTCTGCCTACTGTGTCCCAAGTCAACTCATGATCCCTCCTGTGCCATCTGTAACACCCCCCTGCCCAGGGCGGGGCCCGCCAGCCCGTACCAGGCTCGCTCTCCTGGTCAGGCGTTGGCTACAGATCACCTGCTAGGTGTTGGTTACAATCTGGAAGGCTGGCTCCAACCTTTGCAGGATCTCAGCCAAGTGCCCACTAACCTCAGATCGCCAACTCTCCTCTCTCTAGCCTGGCAAAAACATGCTCCTTTCTGCTTCGAATTTCCCTTTTTTAGTGTTTATTCTGAGGACTGAGCGAGGGCCAATCCAGAATTGCAAAAGATAGTTTCCATGGTTTCACTAACCCAAACACTGAAACTGAGACACGGGACACAATCAACATGCTGGGCTCTCCAGCTCCTTCCGGGAAATGTTGTTACTCGGTCCAGACTCCAGAGATGACCTGCTCCATTGGTGGAAGAGACTTCAGTAGGTGTGTATTCGTATAACGCGTGCATTTCTTAAACAGACTATTCTACAGCTGCCCTGAAAATTTTCAAACGTCAAAAAAAAAAAAGTTGCATATTAACCTGCTGAACCTCCCCTATATCTGTTTGTCCTAAAGGAAGGGATTAGAATTTGTTGACGGGCTTTAAAAACGATCAGAGAATGAGCAGAAGGCCCAGGCTTAATAATTAACCAACTTTAAAAATCACCGTCAAGTTCAGACACTTCTAAACGTAAATCATTGGGTCGGTCACCTACTAATTCTAAAATGTCCATCTGACCCCTTCTCCTGGGTGATTTGACAGGAAATGCAAAAGGGGTGGTGGGAAAGTGGATGTGAGTTTCAGATGCAATCAGTTGCTACTTTGTTGGTGTAAAGTCCATTAATTCAACAGCAAGTACTGAGTGCTAACTGGGCCAGGCAGGGCTCTGGAGCTGGGGGCTGGGGGTCCTCTGCAAAGAAAAAGGGACACTTCCCTGGGCTCCGGAGGCTCCCAGTGTAGTGGAGGGGAAAGTGAGCCATTAAAAATTCAGAGAAAAGAACCAGGTGGCAGGGGAGAATAAAACGGAGGCATCTAATCCAATCTGGGGGGATTCCGGAGGGCAGCCCTGAGAGATGGTAACTCGGCTAAGCTGTGGGGTTAGTTAAGCGTCCTTTGGTGCCTCAGTTTCCTCCTCTCTGTCCTCAGACTACAGAGAATGATGGACACACCTTCCTCGAATCCTCAACCCTCTCTTCCTGTCCGTTCCAGACTTCGTCCCTTCTCTCTCTTGGTTTGGGTCATTTCATTTACAACCGTGGCTTCAGCTCAAAATTCTTCCTTGCGTGCATGTGTGAGCCCAACTTCCCTGCATTTCCACCTGCTAGCCATCTCTCCCTGCGGTCCGCCCAGCACCTCTGACTCTCGGGGTCCCGCGCTTCTCCCGAACTTGCCCTTCCCCTTCACGTCCCTCTTTTGGCCAACACCATCCCCGTATTTCTGGAAATGGAAAATCCTCAGTGGCATTCATTGGCCACAGAAAGGACGAAACCTTTTGCGGATGACGTACAAGCCTCCACGACGTTCATGCCACCACACCCTCCCCGAGCTCTCCACACAGAAGTTCCTGAGGATTCCTAAGCCTGGCTACCGTGTTCTTTCACGTGTCCGTGTTTTGATACAAGCGGTCCCTTAGCTCAAAATGCTTTCCTCATCTAGTCTCCTGCTGAATTCACAGTCATCCTTTACGACCTATTTGAAATGCCACCTCCTCTGTGAAGCCCGCCCAGATCTTCTCAGGCAGAGTTGGGCATTCTCTCCAATCACCTTCCCTAAGACTCTGCGCATGCGCCACTAAACCATCTATCACAGGTCGTGAGTATTAATGGTTTATGACTCCGTCTCCCACGTTGGCTTGTGAATGCCTTAGGGGCAGCACCCGGTATAAGTCTTTTATTCCCTTCGGGATAAGACGTGGGATACGAGGCAAATGGTCGTTGAATGCACGAATAACTAACTAATGAACGGACTCCCCCGTGCCATGCGCCACTTTCTACCTTGCATTGTGTGGGTATCTCCCCTCCCTCCCTGGACTGATGGATCTTCCAGGGCAAAAGCTACGTGATTCACATTTGCCCCCTACCACAGCCTACTGTAATGTCTACTGTTTGAGCGAATGAGTCAAATTCTTGCAGGACCTCATGTCGTACGTCAGACTTGGCAAAGCCGTTTTCACACGCATTGTTTCTCTTGCCCTTCACCATGATCCTGTCATCTGGCCATGACTGGCTGGTGTTAGGCTCACACAGCAGATAAAGGAGTTGAGTAAGGCTCTGGAACCCTGTTTTCTTGCAGTTTAGAACAATGCCTATTCCGTGTAATGTTCTTTTTTTCAATTCTTTTTTTTTTTCAATTTTTTTTAATGTTTTATTTATTTCTAGGAGAGAGAGACAGACAGCGTGAGCAGGGGAGGGTCAGAGAGAGAGGGTCACAGACTGAAACAGGCTCCAGGCTCTGAGCTTGCAGTCAGCACAGAGCCCGACGCGGGGCTCGAACCCACGAACTGTGAGATCATGACCTGAGCCGAAGTCGGACGCTTAACCGACTGAGCCACCCAGGCGCCCCTCCGTGTAATGTTCTTGAGAAAGGGCAGATCTACTCACCTGTCCCCTGCCTTTGAGAGTGTGAGGGTGAATGTAAAAGCTCACCACTGCTTGTAGAAAGAGCCAAACCCTTATCTACCCTTCCCGAATGAGTCTAGCGTGAATAATTTGAGCGATCGTGAAGGTGTGGAGTATGAAGCAGAAAGGGCAAAAATGAGGGGGTGGGGGAAGTGGAAAACATGTGAACCCATTAGACTTTGGGCAAAAAACAGGGCCTCGAGGGTCTGGCAAGAGAACTTTCAGCTTCCGTGACGACGGGATTCTATGCGAAGCAGCATCAAGAAGCACTGAGTAATATTTTCCAAAGCACTTACGGAGATAGGCTTTGAAGTCCAAGTTCCCATAGGAGAAAAGACGTCACAAATACTGAAAAAAAAGCCGAATCGCTCTCGCCTCGGCCCCCCCTTGGCATGCCACTGTCCCAGGCATCGGTGTACCTGCAGCCCGGGACACGGGGGCCTGGCCCGAGGGAGCCCAGAAGGGCCACGCAAACAGAAGTGGAAACCTGAGACCAGACCCGAAGGTGAGGAGGGCTGGAGTGGAGAGGGCTGCAGGAGATCAGGATCAGCCCCCGACATCCAAGGCCTTGGTCTCCTCACCAGGTACAGCAGTCAGGGCGCCTCTGCCCTGCCCGCTGGGCAGGAGCAAGGGTCAAGGTCTGGGCAATTTATGCATGGATTTGGGAAGTGTCCCAATTACTTCTCAGGCACCAGGAGGCCCCGGGATTCGGGCCAAGGCATCCCCAGAGGGCTGTCAGGCTGTTCTGGGAACACTGCTCATTCTCACCAGCCCCAACCCACGGGATCCGCCTGATCCTCCTTAGAGGGTGGGTTTCTCCCCTGACTCCATTCCTCCCTCGGGCTTCTGCCTCTGCGCCCCGCACTGTGCGCACGGCCTCCCTGTGACTGAGGGGCCATCTCCAGTCCCAAGCCTGCCAAACACAGGCTGGGCCAGAGAGTCGAGTTTTTCCACCCCAGCCCGGCTGGACCGTGTGTTCATCCTGTTCTGAAAGCGGGTAACGGTGCGAAGGGCTATTTCCTCCAAAGGCCTTGCAGCCCCAGAGAGAGACACATGACAATCCCAGAGCCACAGAGAACCAGAGTCAGGCGGGTATTTGCCAATCGATCGCCCCAGGGTGCAACCCCTGCTTCCTGAACTGGCAGCTAACTGTTCAAGGTCTGCCCTAGAGATCACAGTGCGTCGTGGGGCGCGCCTGCTTCAAGCTGGGGTGCCGGGCGCCCAGCGCAGGTCGGAGCAGACGACTGACCGTTGCTTGGAAGAAGTGACAGACCGCTGCGCCACCCCCCAGCAGAAACCTCTCGCTTGGCCAGCCCCCTTTCTCCTCGCCTCGAAAATTCCCGCGAGCGCAGGCCTAGCAGCGTTCGGAGGGAGACGTTCAAAGCCCGGCCCCGGCCCTCGCACAGACTTTCGGCCCCCGCGGCTGTCCGGGAGCGCACCAAATCCTCCCCCGCGCCGAAGCCCCGCCGGTGGGTGCACGACCAGTGTCGAGGTCCCCGGGGTCGCCCCCGCCCCCACGGCCCCCGGCCGCCCGCGCGCCTCCCCCGGGCGGCCACCTGTCGGGCCGCGGGAGGACGAAGGAGGGCCGCAGCCGCCACTGACCTGAGATGCCGCCCCCCACCACGATCACGTCGCATTTGGGGCTCATGGTGCTCGCCCCGCTCCGGGCCGCCCCGCTGCCCGCCGCTCCGCTGTCTGGGTCTCGGCCCCCGCCCGCCGCGCTGCCCCCCGCGCACTGGCGCCGCCGCCCAGCAGCTATATCGCCCGCCTCGGGCCCCGCCGCCGAGCCCCGCCCCCCGCCCGCGGCTCCGCCGCCCGGACCTGGGGAGGGCGGGCACGGGGGCGGGGAGATCACCTGCGGCCCGCCCTGGGGGCCGCCGCGGGGAGCCACCACGCCTGGGCCTTCTGGGCGACCTTCAGCTCCGCATCAGCGTCCGTAGCGCGTTCTTGAGCTTGGGGGGCCGGGAGCGCGGCCCGTTGGGATGTCTGCCTCCAGCCCCCTGCGATCACTCCCCCAAGTGGAGCAATGCAGATAACCCCGAACGTTCGTTGAGCGTTTTCCAGGCCCCGCGCACCGCATCAAGCGCTTTGCACGCGTGATTCCAGTTAAGCCTTCTAGCAACCCATTTTACAGATGAGGAAAGCGAGGTGAAGTAGGTAAAAAGGCCGGGAAGGCTCCGAGACCCACTTCGCTCCATCACCTGGTATTGCTATTGTCTTGGTGTATACTTGGGAGGGGTTCTCAGCCCCCTCTCATCCTCCTTCCAAATACCCCCCCCCCACACACACACACTCCCTCGGCCCTTATGTCCAGAAGACAGAAGCAGAGTTATTTGTGGCCCTGGGATATAGGTCTAGGGACCTTGCCTTTGCCAAACAGAGGGGAGATTCAACAATATTACAGGTGTAAGCTGAGGTGGCCCAAGAGGTGTGTTTCTTTGGAGTATTTGGAAAGCCAGATTTCCAAAAGTCGGAGGAAGCAATGTAGGGTGGCTTTTGAAGAAATGATTGCGTCAAGGCCTTCTGTTCAGGGTGGGGGCGCTGTGGGTTTGGTGGGGGGCAGGCTCCAGGCCTGGCGAATTGTTTGAAACGAACCTCCCCCTCATCCGCTGTCAGCCAGCGCAGAGCCCGCTTCAGATCCTCTGTCTCACTCTCGCTGCCCTTCTGCCACTTGTGCTATCCCGAACATAAAATGCAATAAAATAAAATAAAATAAAATAGGGGCGCCTGGGTGGCTTAGTCGGCTAAGCGTCCGCCTTTCGCTTAGGTCATGATCTCGCGGTTCGTGGGTTCGAGCCCCGCGTCGGGCTCTGTGCTGACTGCCAGCTCAGAGCCTGGAGCCTGTTTCAGTCTGTGACTCCCTCTCTCTCTGACCCTCCCCTGCTCATGTTGTCTCTCTCTCTCTCCTAGAAATAAATAAAAAATATTAAAAATAAAATAAAATAATAAAATAGAACAGAACAGAATAAAATAGAATACAATAGGATAGAATAAAATAAAAGAAAGTAAAAGAAAAGAAAATGAAATAAAATAATAAAACAGCCCCTGGGCCTGAACCCAGGTCCCCACTTGCCCTCCCTGAAGATAGCCCAGGCTGGCCTCCTCCTTGCCGAGCCTCACTTGTCTGCCTCCATCCACAGGGCCCAGAAGCTTTGGGCTTCTTAGCTGTGGACACTCTGGCCCCTGATCTATCCTGCAAGTGAATCCCACGTCCAGTGGAGGGGGGTGAGATGGGTGGAGAAGATACTTGCAGGGTCTGCCGTGCCTGGGATCTCTTCGGCATGGCTCCAAACACACAGACTCAGCCGGAGGCCGGGGCGTCGGAAGCTTTGGGTTCAAGGCAGGCTGATTGACTTAGCCTTTCTCATGTCCATCTGGCATCGAAGCCAGAAGAGGCGCCTTGGCGTCCGTGGAGAAAACTCACCGGCAAACAGCATTTTCCTCAGGCAAAGGTAATCAACGAACCTTGTGCTCCGTGAGGTCAAGACTGGGTTGAGGAGAACTCAGGAGCCTTCTTCCTTCCTTCCTTCCTTCCTTCCTTCCTTCCTTCCTTCCTTCCTTCCTTCCTTCATTCCTTTCATTTTTATTTATTTTTTTAAGAGAGAGAGAGGCAGAGTGCAAGCGCGGGAGGGACAGAGAGAGAGGGAGACCCAGAATTTGAAGCAGGCTCCAGGCTCTAAACCGTCAGCACAGAGCCGGAAGCGGGACTCGAACCCACGAACCGTGAGATCATGACCTGAGCCGAAGCTGGACGCCTAACCGACTGAGCCACCCAGGCACCCCTGAGAAACTGCATTTCTAATAAGCAACAGCTAATGTTAGTGCTGCTGGTCCCTAGACCACAGGCCTTGGGCACATTCTCCTCTACTCCAGGCCCCTACTCTCCAACAGTTCCAAAACCAGCTCCTCGCTCCAGAGCCCTTGACCTGTCTCGAGAAGGTCCTAATATGAAGGTGGCTGGTCTTTATATATATTCCATTTATGGAATATCAGCTATGCTGAGCCCTGGGGAATTGACAAACAATAACAGAGCTGCCCCTGCCCTCCGCCCTTTGGGGGTTCACACTCTGACAGAGAAGACATCTAGGAGCAGTAATCACAAGCTCAATTCTGAATGTTGCTCTGGAACACGTAGGAGGGCGGGAGAACCTAGCCCGGGCGATCAGGGAGGACTTCTGGGAGGAAATGACTTTTCTACTGGGACTTGAAGTATGAACAGGGGTTAATCAATCCTTGAGGGTGAGCACACCAGGCAGAGGATGAGGCTGGAGCATTGGGAAGACTGGACACAGCCCAGTGAACAAAGAACGTCTTTGACCACCTTTAAGGCTTATTACACGTACCGAAAAAACAAATAGTGCATAATAAGAAAGGAATGGTGAAAAATTAACAACGAATGAAACGATAGGAAGCACAGTCTAATCTTGGGTGTGTTTGTGTCTTCTCTTCCCACGTAGGTAACAAATTCTTGAAGAAAGGGATCAAGCGTTCTCTTTCATCCATCCGCCCGAGAATGATTTATTGAGCACCAACTCCGTGTCATGTGCTCATCACTGGGAGTATGCCCTTATAAATAAGAAACGGTGCTAAGCCTCCAAAAAACGAACACAAAAATGGACGATCATGGTAAACCTAATTCATGGTGTCACGGCGCCCTGTTCAACATTTCTACCTAAGAAGCTCCCAGGAATGCTGTGTGCTCCATGCAGTGTTTCTCTACCTTTCCAACTCCATGATATCCGTGCTTTGTCAATTGAAAGAAACTTTCCTTTCATTTATTTTTTATTAGAAGACTGCCAAGGCAATAAAATGTCCTTATTACTTCTTTCTTGCTGTCCAGCTTTTCATTAACGGATATTTCAGCAAGTCTTTTAGGGTGCCACGGGAGGTTTCAATAAAGAGACAGGCTGTGCAGAACAGAGTTCGCCAGATATTATCTACGTTGTACGTTTCGCTGGTTTTGAACACTGGAGGTTTGACAGAGGCTGGAAAATTTGTTTTAAAATGAGGTTTAGAGCCACCGGGTTTTTTTCCCCCCAACTTCTTTGTTAACCTTCTGAAAAACATACATTGAATGATCGAATGATGACAGGGCCAGGATCTTTGGTTATAGGATCTTTGTTCTGCCCAGCGAGGTATCCATCATCAGCTTGGATCCTCTTCTGAGTGTCCAGATCCCCTCGTTGGGGACAACGAGGAGGCAATAAGTGACCTTTCGATGGGCCAAGACCTTGCATTTGGCCCCAAGGGCTTGTTTAGAGGGGAATCACATCCTCAAACAGCCCAAGAGTTAGGGAGCACCCAGCTGCAATGGAAGTCAAAGCCCTTCCCTGGACATTGGGCTAGAAGCTAGAGATTCAGCTCAAAGGACAGAAGCTGATTTCAGATGTGTCTCAGAGCCAGAGTGCGGGTCAGGAACTGGCTTCAGTAGAGTTAGAAGGAACAAGGCAGACAATAGGTGAGTGTTCATGACTTGCCTTAACGGGCCAACAGCCATGGGGATGTGCCGAGCTGGCTTATAGACACAAGGTTGAGATGGAAGAGAAATATATCTTCCTGCCCGAAGGTCCGGAGTGGGCGTCTTTCCCCTATGGCCTGATTTCCAGAGAAAAGGTAGGGCAGGGACCAAGGGAGCCCGACATAGGGAGTCAGGCAGAGACATGAAGCTCCAAGACTTCAGGAAGCTGGAGGTCACACCTATAGACACATGGCATGGCATGTTGACAAAAACCAGACATTATTTGCAACGTAAGTGCTAAACCGACTGTACCCAAAGTGATTTTTTTTTTTTTTTACAGTGACTAATGCCACGACTAAGAGACTCTCTCTACAAGTCACAACAAGTGTTCCTGGTCGATTTATTATAAGGGTTGACATAGCAGAACAGATGGTGTGACACGGACTGTATGGGACACACAGAGGGAGCGCAAACTGCAAAGGGTTCAGCTCAGGACGAAGAGACCATTAGAACAGACATTGCCCAAGATGGCCGACGTGAAGGTTTCCACAAATTCTTTTGGGAGGAGGAAATTAGAAATGATGACTACAGCCCCACTGGATGCTAATTATGGGTTGTTGAACAGTATTAACTCTTAATGAGTTATTCTTATCGGATGATTCTAATTTCATAGTGTGAGATCACCATCGCAGAATCGATCCTTTGGTTATCTTTATGTAGTCCTGAGTGAAATCATCTCTCCATGTTCTCTTTTAAGTAAATATTTGTGTTGCGTACCCTCCAGACGATGATTGCAATCAAGAGCCTAGCGACTCTAGAAATCAGATGAGAAGAGGGATCCCCTTACAAATGGCCACCACTCAAGACACATTCCCAGTGAGGATGGTTACACATTACAAAATGATGCTGGGGCGCCTGGGTGGCTTAGTCGGTTAAGCGTCCGACTTTCACTCAGGTCATGATCTCACAGTTTGTGGGTTCGAGCCCCGCGTCGGGCTCTGTGCTGACTGCCAGCTCGGAGCCTGGAGCCTGTTTCAGTCTGTGACTCCCTCTCTCTCTGACCCTCCCCTGTTCACGCTGTCTCTCTCTCTCTCTCTCCTAGAAATAAATAAAAAAAATATAAAAAAAAATGATGCTAATAGCTGGGGCTTGAGTTGACTTGAAGTCTTTTGAGCAATAGATATCCAGTTTAGGGACATAATTTGTTTAAGAACAAAATTTGTTCTGGGGTGCCTGGGTGGCTCAGTCAGTTAAGCATACGACTTCAGCTCAGGTCATGATCTCCCAGTTCACGGGTTCGAGCCTTGCGTCAGACTCCATGCTGACAGCTCAGTGCCTGGAGCCTGCTTTGAATTCTGTGTCTCCTTCTGTCTGCCCTCTTCCATTTGTACTCTCTCTCTCTCAAAAAAGTAAATAAACATTAAAAAAAAAGAACAAAATTTGATCTTCACTATGGATGTTGGGATTCATTAAAGGTTTCAACTAGGGACGGTTATAACAAGAAGTGAAGTAGGGGCACCTGGGTGGCTCAGTCATTTGAGCGTCCGACTTCAGCTCAGGTCATGATCTCATGGTTCATGAGTTTGAGCCCTGAGTCAGACTCTGTGCTGATGGCTCAGAGCCTGGACCCTGCTTCGGATTCTGTGTGCATGTCTCTTTCTCTCTCTGCTCCTGCCCTGCTCACACTCTGTCTCTTTCTCAAAAATAAATAAAGGTTAAAAATTTTTTTAAAAAAGAAGTGAAGTAAAAAGTAGGCAATATTCTGCAAAATCCTGAAATGTACTCTAAAACGTAGAAAACCTGAGCAGATCTCTGAAATAAAATAATATTGGATATAATAATTCAAATATATATTATGCATGCATAGAAACGCCTGCCTTCTAAAACCAACGGCACATATTTTTTAAAAAATGTTTATTTTTGGGGTGCCTGGGTTTCTTAGTCGGTTAAGCGTCCGACTTTCACTTAGGTCATGATCTCGCGGTTGGTGGGTTCGAGCCCCGCGTCGGGCTCTGTGCTGACTGCCAGCTCAGAGCCTGGAGCCTGTTTCAGTCTGTGACTCCCTCTCTCTCTGACCCTCCCCTGCTCACACTGTCTCTCTCTCTCTCCTAGAAATAAATAAAAATATTTTTTAAAAAAATGTTTATTTTTGAGAGAACGAAAGCAAGGGAGGGGCAGACAGAGAGCGGGACAGATGATCCGAAGCGGGCTCTGCTGACAGCAGAAAGCCCGAGTGGGCCTCGAACTCATGAACCGCGAGATCATGACCTAAGCTGAAGTCGGACACCCAACCGAGTGAGCCACCCAGGCACCCCAACAGTCATTTTTTTACCACTGAGATGAGAACTCAGGACTCCTGGTTATGGGGGAAAAAAGCCCATAACAAAGCTCACGTGTTCTGAAGCTGTCATCATATTTTATGTGACTGTAGTTCCTGTCTGTATAATATTTTACCGTGCAGGTAACATTTACTGACAATTCCAGATAGCAGGGCCTTTTCAGGCTCCAGAGAGGCAATACTTGCCGTTCGTGTTGCAACCAGAAACTCTGACCCACTAGGATCAGAATAAATGAATGCCATTTAGCAATGACTGTTTATGCTTTCTGGGCATTTAAGTCAGGTTACTTGATTAATGCAAGTAAGGAGCAGCTTGAAGTGTATTCACTCACAACGTCTACTGTAGAAACCTAATAATGCTCACTGATAGCAAAATGCTAGTTCAAGAGGCAATACTACTGAAGGTTAAATTTGCATGGTTAGCTATCCTTGTCATTGAGACCGGAAATAAGTTATTTCCTGGCACTATCAATATACCAATGCCCCATGTGAACGTCCAGGACTAAAAGACAAAGTCACCCATCCTGTCCTCCCTGGGAGGGAAAAAATTTCCCCAGGTCCTGGATTTTCTCCTGTCCTGATCTGGTATTTTAGAAGTTATATCCTAACCCCCACCATTTCCTGGAAGCCTGCCCCAGCTTCAGATCACACTGATTTAACGATGCCAAGGGTATGAGCTAGAAGAACTCACTCACTGTCCCCACCTTAGGAGGAAGAATATTGTAACTTTCTGCCTACCTCAAAGTAAGGAGACAGCTGCTTCTATGAGTGCTTATTTGAGGACCAGCTGTGTGTTCAGGCCTCTCTCATATATGTCCTTGGAGATGTAGGGAAAATATTAGAGAACCCTTGTGTGAAACAGGGCCATCAGATGTAGCAAATAAAATACAGGATACCCAATTAGCATTTGAATGCCAATGAATAAGTCTTTTTTCATATAAATGTGTCCTGTGCAACATTTGCAACAAACCCATACCAAAACAAAAAACAAAAAACAAAAAAACCATTCATTGTTTATCTGAAATTCAAATTTAACTGGTCGTCCCCTACTTTCTCTGGCAATCCTAGCCGGGACAGATACTATGTTCTGGTTCAGGAAGAGAAATCCACGCAAGGAGATCAATTTGAGAACAACACCGTAATCTATGTGCAAGTATTAAGTTGTGGAGTTCAAGAAAAGGGCAGGGTTGGGGCGCCTGGGTGGCTTAGTCGGTTAAGCGTCCGCCTTTCGCTTGGGTCATGATCTCGCGGTTCGTGGGTTCGAGCCCCGCGTCGGGCTCTGTGCTGACTGCCAGCTCAGAGCCTGGAGCCTGTTTCAGTCTGTGACTCCCTCTCTCTCTGATCCTCCCCTGCTCATGCTGTCTCTCTCTCTCTCTCCTAGAAATAAATAAAACATTAAAAAAAGAAAAGGGCAGGGTTAACAGAAGTTAGAATTCCTCCAGCAATGGGCTACTCAAGGGACTCCATCTTTGGGAAGGACGATTTTCCTATGTCTTCGGCCCTTAGCATGGTGGTGGTGACATTTAGTGACCCAAGGACTATATTTAGAGAAATGTTCAACTAGAATATGAGTGTGAGGTCTCTTGAGCTAGAAAAATGAAAAGTTGAGAGACTAACCCTTAGATTTTTAACATTTTGGTACAAAAGTGTTACTGTTGAAAGCATATTCTCTGGCCTGGTGGACTTTGAATGCACTTTAAAAAGTCATTGTAGGGGCGCCTGGGTGGCTTAGTCGGTTAAGCGTCCGACTTTCGCTTGGGTCATGATCTCGCGGTTCGTGGGTTCTAGCCCCGCATCAGGCTCTGTGCTGACTGCCAGCTCAGAGCCTGGAGCCTGTTTCAGTCTGTGATTCCCTCTCTCTCTGACCCTCCCCTGCTCATGCTGTCTCTCTCTCACTCCTAGAAATAAATAAAAATATTTAAAAAAATAAAAAAATAAAAAAATAAAAATAAAAAGTCATTGTAAATCATCTGAGCCCGAGAAGGAAGAAGACTCGAACCCTAGAATTACTTCAGGCTAGATCAGAGTTTCTCAGGTTCTGCACAGTTGACGATTGGGACAGAAAAACCTGTTTGTTTATGGGGGCTGTTTTGTGCATTGTAAGATGCTGAGCGGTCTTCCTGGTGTGATGGTCAATTTTGTGTGTCAACCTGACTGGCCATAGAATGCCCAGATTAAGCGCCTCTGAGCCTGTCTGTGAGAGCCTTTCCAGACGAGATTCGCATTTGAATCGGTGGATTTACTAAAGCAGGTTGCCCTCCCCAATTGTGGGTGGACATCATCCAATCACTTGGGGGCGGAGGGGCGGGGCTAACATAGAACAAAAGATGGAGAAGAGAAGAATTCGCTTCTCTTGCTTCCTGCCCGCCTGCTTGACTTGGGACATCTCTCCTCACCTCCTCTGGCCCTCAGACTAGAATCTCAGACACCATCGGCTCCTCTGGTTCTCAGACTTTCGGAGTTGGACTGAATTACACCACCGACTTTCCTGGGTCTCCAGCATGCAGATTGCAGATCGTGGAACCTCTCAGCCTCCACGGGTGCGTGAGTCAATTCCCCATCACATATCTCTCTGCCTCTGTCTTTATCTCTGTCTCTATCATCTCACCATCCTGCTAACTATTACACCAGCCTTCTATACAATGGATACCAGTAGCACCCACCCCATTTTTTTGGGCCAAACAAAAATGTCTCCAGACATGGTCAAGTATCCCCTGGTAGAGAAACATTACCCCCCTGTTGAGAATCATTAGTCTAGATGAAAGCATACTCTCTCAGTTGAATTGGAGGTGTAAGAAGCCTCTAATGTAATTCTTTTCCTGTCCAATTGAGACAAAAAAAAAAAGGGACAATTTGCACAAATAAAGCCTATGCATTGGAGAGGCTCGTCTCTAAGATGAATAAAATTTGCTGCCAGGCATGAGCATGAGATAATGAAAAGGCAAATGATGAACTATATCCGTTCACTTCAAAGGTCCTGACTTCAGTGATCCTGGGCCCTCGGTCAGGTTCGCTCATGGATGGATGCACCTGCCAATAAAAGGCAAGTCATTAGTGGCTGATCACAGAGATGATTACCTTTAATAAATGCTTTTACATCTACAATTAGGGGCGGAAGCAAAGTTGCCGGTGATAAAACAAAAGGAAAGAGACCCTTGGAAATCTGAAGTGTCCCAAGAGGCGACTGTCCCCAGTTGATAAACACTGTGTTCTATTAGTTGAAGAACCCTTGGGAAATTGGGACATTCAAAACCACTCTACCAACACTCCCACATTTGTTACCTCTGGCTAGCCTATCCTGGAAACATTATTTCATTACTTCGAGAAAGAATTGCTACTTCCAACTGCTTTCAGAAACTCACTAAGAATTGACCCTTATGGGGAAAAAAAAGAATCGATCCCTATGGGAAAGAAAAGCAAGGGGATATATTTACAGTGTATTTTTCCTGATTCAAAAAATTACTTTTTCCTATGGCGAACTTAGGAAAAAAACCTCATCTTTCTGATAATTTATTCAGTAAAGTTTAATATGAGGTTCAAAATAGGATAAAATGAATTTATATTTTGAATGTTCACTGTTTTAGGGAATTATTGACCAAATATTAGGAAAAACTCTTCTCCTTGCTTTTTTTTTTTTTTTAATGTAAAGCATTGAGTGAAAATTTTGAAACATTGAAAGATACATATTAGTTAAAAGGAATTTTTGGGGCACCTGGGTGGCTCAAGCCTGTGAGTTCAAGCCCCACAGCTGGGTTTGCGCTGGCAACGCAGAGCCTGCCTGGGATCCTCTCTCTGCCCCTCCCCTACTTGTGTGCTCTGTCTCTCTCTGTCTCTCTCTCTCTCGCACTCTCTCAAAAAAAGGACTTTTCAATTTTAATTTCCTACTCATGCTAACGTTAAGTAATAATCAGATAAAGGACTTCTCTTTCCAGCAACATGATATATATACTAGATGTCCCAAAATTCTCCTAATACAAAATAGCAAAAAACTCTACATAAAACATAACAAACATCACATTATGTTAAATAAAAGAAGCTAGTGGTGCCTGGGTGGCTCAGTTGGTTAAGGTGTCCGACTTAAGCTCAGGTCATGATCTTATGGTTCCTGAGTTCGAGCCCTTATGAAACTCTCTGCTGTCAGCGCAGAGCCTGCTTCAGATTCTCTGTCCCCCCCCATCTGCCCCTCCCTCACTCGTGCTTGATCCCTTCCTCTCTCTCTCAGAAATAAATAAACATTTAAAAACAAACAAACAGGGGCACCTGGGTGGCTCAGTCGGTTAGGCATCCGACTTGGGCTCAGGTCATGACCTCGTGGTTCGTGGGTTCGAGCCCTGCATCGGGCTCTGTGCTGGCAGCTCAGAGCCTGGAGCCTGTTTCAAATTCTGTGTCTCCCTCTCTCTCTGCCCCTCCCCAGCTCATGTTCTGTCTCTCTCTGTCTCAAAAATAAAGAAACTATAAAAAATTAAACAAAGAAATAAAAGAAGCCAGACACGAAATCTTCCATAGTGTACGATACAATTTATGTGGGAGGGAGAAATGGGGAATTAAGTGCTCATTGGGTAAAAGTTTCCCTCTTGGGGTGATGAAAATGTTTTGGAAGTAGACAGAGGTGCTAGTTGGTCACTGATTTGTACATTCCAAGACGGTTCATTCCATGCTTTGTGAATGTCATCTCAATAGAAAGTATAGTGAGACATAACAAACATTGTTTTCAATGTATAGCCAAGTTAATAAGAAAGTGATAGAAATCAGGAGGGACCAAACTTAGGAGGCAGATGGAAATACAGGTGATTATCCACAACTAGAGCTATCCTGGGGTCTTTGATGGTTTTCCTAACCCCAGGAATTGGCCTTTTAAAGGCATCACAGGCAGTGCTCATGTTGCATGAGATGTCAGAACTGAGACCCCTGAATGAAGCCCAAACACTAAAAAGAATGAGTCAATAAGAAGGCTCATCGGACACAAGCCACCTTCCTGAAAGGAAGAAGGAAAAAGAGAACTTTGCTCAGCTTGGGATCTGGTTGTGAAGCAAATGATAAAATAAAATAGCAGTTTCTTCCCGAAAAACCGTAAGAGCAGGTTACGATGATGAATGGTAGAAATGACAGACAGGAAAGGGTAACTGTCAACGACTTGGAATTAAAGAAGATATTTATCTTAGTAAACTATTATGTAAAATTAAACAGGATGGTAAACATCTATGTTGAAATCAAAGGGTTTGTTTGTTAGTGCGTCAGAAGTGAAAAGGAAGAAACTGAAAACATACCAAGGTGATTTAAGAAATAAATAAGGGGCGCCTGGGTGGCTTAGTCGGTTAAGCGTCTGACTTTCACTCAGGTCATGATCTCGCGGTTCGTGGGTTCGAGCCCCGCGTCGGGCTCTGTGCTGACTGCCAGCTCGGAGCCTGGAGCCTGTTTCAGTCTGTACCTCCCTCTCTCTCTGACCCTCCCCTGCTCAAGCTGTCTCTCTCTCTCCTAGATTTAAATAAAAATATTAAAAAAAAAAAGAAAGAAATAAAAGATCATATAAACTGAGGGATCATCAAATGGAAGAGTTTTTAAAAGTGCAAATGTTAGAAAGCCAAAGAATAGAAAGGAAAAAGAGAGTACTAATTGGTAGAAAAGTCATTTAAAACAGGCTAACCAGAGAAACCGAGACAGAACACCAAGCTACGAATAGTTCTCAAGTAAAGTAAATCGTTATCCAATCAGTGTGGGGGGGAAGACCACAGTCCCAGGGCTCATGACAAAGTTGTTAACAACGTCTATCAGGAGCGGCCATGCCCCCGGGTGGGGCCTGGGCAGAGCCTGTCAATGTCAGGAGCGCAGAGGGGTGCAGAGTCCAAAATCCTCAGGCTCTAGCCCTACCCTTTGGTTATTTACAACATGGCTTAAAACCCCAGTCACCTCTTTGGTAAAGACACGCATGTAAGGGCATGTGACAGCGTAAGGACACCGTGACTACCGGGGTTGGGAGTTTCTGAGAGATCACAGAGCTGAAGAATGACGCGTAACACGGGGACCAGAGCTGGGTGACAGTAGCAAGAGAGGGATGGGGGGGGGAGGGGACACAGAGATCAAAGGAAGAGGGGGTGCAGGGACCAAAGAGTTCGAGAACGGAGCAGCGGAGGGCACGTGGGAGCCCAGAGGTAACACACAACATCTGTGCTCACTGTGTATTATCAACCCTCCCCGAAATGGGGAAACTAAGAACACAGTGGCGAAATATTCAGAAAACTACAATTATGCTAATTTGGAGACCATCGCCTAATGGGAGATAATATCCTTCCTGCTTTTTGGGGTGTTATCATGTCCGTCCTTTCTTTTTTTTTCTTTTAACTTTTTTTAGTGTTTATTTTTGAAAGAGAGAGGGAGAGAGAGAGAGAGCATGCGCGTAAACAGGGGAGGGGCAGAGAGAGGGAGACAGAATCCGAAGCAGCCTCCAGCACTGAGCTCTCGGCACAGAGCCCAACGCGGGCCTCGAACTCATGAGCTGTGAGATCGTGACCTGAGCCAGAGCCGGACACTTAACCCAAGAGCCACCCAGGTGCCCCTCATGTCCTTTCCTTTATAAAATGGTGACAAAAGTAGATAGTCCCTAGAATACCATTGCTTGGTACAATCACAATTTAACAACCTTACACCACGCAACCGATTTATTATTACTGTTATAATTAGGGAACTTATGGTATTGTGGGTTGGGAAAAGGGGAATAAAGAAGGAGAGACACAATATGAGCACCTGGGGTTGAATCTCACTGGAACTTTCTAGGGAACTGTATAGAATGAGCCTCACAATTGTCTGCCAGTGGACTAGAAGAAGAGGGCATTTAGCCACTGACTCACATCTTCCACTGGCCAAGGGATGCCCACAGGCTACTTCTCCTACTCTTGCAGCTTATGCATCTATGGGCGCTGAGAGATCTCCATAGGTGTTCCATACAGTGGTATCACAGGAAACCCGGGGGCAGAAAGTGAGATGTTCAAGGTGCCGTTGAGGTGAGGTGCTGTGGGTTTATACTTGGGCAGAACCGGTTGCCGTTCCAATGGCCGGGGCTAAAGGTGCGCTGGGCGGACATGAGGTGATGCACCTGAAGGGTCTGATACAATGCTTTTGTCAAGTAGAAGAATCCAGAAGCAGTTGCCTCATCGTAAGAAAAAAGTTTTCCAATGAAGTTCTCGTTGGGTGGGATGCCTTTCCCATTAGCCATTACGATCTCATTCTAGCAACAGCTTCAGAGCCCCTGTGGGCCTACGTGCGTGTCTCCATCATTTTTGTGAAGTTCTCTTTAGGGGCGGTGTTGTCTTCCATTATCCGGGGGCTTGATGGAATTGTGTATTCCCAGCACGAAACCAGTGCGAGAAATGTTGGTTGACATTAATTAACATCCGTAGGAGTAGCTCTCTAGCCTTACAAGTAAACACCCCAAAAGTACCAGGCCAAAGAGGCTTAAAAGAAAAGATTGTCGGTCTCCTGGGTAGCTCAGTTGATTAAGCGTCCAACTTCGGCTCAGGTCATGATCTTGCAGTTTGGGAGTTCAAGCCCTGCATCAGATCCTCTGTCCCCCTCTCTCTCTGCCCCTCCCCTGTTCCTGCTTTCTCTCTCTCTCTCTCTCAAAATTAAATAAACTTAAAAAACAAAAAGAAGAAAAAATTGCCATCACCCTCTGTTTCTCAGGCAATAAAAGAAATGGCAAGACTCTGAGAGCAGAGCCCACACTTCATCTCCGGTACTGAATGAAAGTAAAGGGCAGTTGTAAAGTGTTCCAAGAAAGCGGATAGTACTCTTTGCAAAGCATCAAAGTCCAAACATCGTGGAAGTTTGACCTTTCAGTGTAAACGTATGTTTGATTAAAAAAAAAAAAAGGTTAGAAAGAAAATATTTTGCATTTTTCTGCCTCTGAGTACTGTTGATTCTCAATCTGGGCAGATGTATAGTAAAATGGCATATCTATTCTCTGCTTTCTTCTAAATGTAGAAGGGGCTAAAAACCCAGATAATCAATCAAAGGAGGGTACTTTGCCCAGGAGAACAAACTTGCTGGGAAATCTAGCCCATTTCCTTGGCTTCAGATGGGCAGCACCACAGCAAGAGGAAAATCGAACTAAGAATCCAAAGTGTCCTTTGTCCAAAGTTGTCATTTTAAAGAAATTTGGAAGAAATTAGGACCCAGAGAAGCCAAGTAACGTGCCCAAGGTCATGGAACTTGTTAGTAACTAAGCTTAAAGGTCTTCTGATCCCTAGCCTAGCACTCATTTAATAGATTTCCAAGGTCATTGAGTAATCCAGTCGGGTGTTTATTAGAAGATCTTTATTGTCAAAAGTTCCTTCTTTCCTTCCATCTTATCTGTGCTGAAGTCTTCCCTTTGGTTCTTCTTTCAATGAAAAGGAAAACTAAGCTTTACTTTTGTCAACCCGTGCTTTGTACATTTCAAGCATCATTAAGTGGACTCATTAACGCACCTCATTCTCAGAGAAAAATAAAAACAGATTTTTAAAAATGTTCCTGTATTTATTTTGAGACAGAGAGGGATAGAGAGCGAGTGAGGAACAGAGAGAGAGACAGGGAGAGAGAGAATCCCAAGCAGGCCTCGAACCGTTAGCACAAATCGCGAGATCATGACCCGAGCCGAAGCCGAGAGTCAGATGCTTAACTGACTGAGACACCCAGGCACCCCCAAAGAACCAGTTTTTAATGCAGTTTGTTCTTCTGGGCAAAGTACCCTCCTTTGATCGATTACCTGGGTTTTTAGTCCCTTCTACATTATAAGAAAGCAGAGAGTGGATATGCCATTTTACTATGCATCTGCCCAGTTTGAGAATCAACGAAAACCAACTTCTGTCGGTGCATTTTCATGCATCCCTGTACATTTTGTGATTGCGTCACTTTCAAAAGGGGGGGGACAAAAGGTGCAGAAAATGACTTTTTATCACTGACTCATGATAATGCCGTCTTCTTGCAATCGTGACATGGGCTAATTGCTATCACTGGAAAGCGCACTGAGAACCCAACATCTCTGCCCCACTACTAGGCATTAATACGTCACGTGTCTTAACACCTTAAAGGGCTTCCTCGTCTACAAACTTTGCCTAAACTCATTCTCTTTGCTATCTTTGTGCTCTGCTTTAGATGTATTTTATTACGAATGTAAAACCATCAGCATGCAGGCCAGAAATCTTACCGAGGGCAAAGTGTATTACATTTCAAAGAAGTTAAGTTTAGGGTTCTTTCGTGTCCAATTCTCACTCAATTTTCAATATCCATTTTACTTAATCTCCCTCTCAGCTCTGTTCCATATATTGTCCTCATTTTTAATCCTCAAAACCTCTAATCGCCCTGTAATAACCCAAGCTTATCGTCTTAGAGGCATTTCCTTATAGGCTCATTTAATAATCTTTAAAGGAACACGATGTTTATGTTTTAACTTCAAGAGGGTAAACACGAATATCTACTTATAAGCTATAATAGTGGGGAACAGAATAAATATTAAACTCATCTTGTTTTGTCTGAACCTCTCCCTCTTAAAAATTTTTTTTCATGTTTATTTATTTATTTTAAGAGAGAGAGAGACAAAGCCCAAGTAGGGGAGGGGCAGACAGAGAGGGAGAGAGAGAATCCCAAGCAGGATCTGTGCTGTCAGCACAGAGCCTGATGCGGGACTGGAAACCATAAACTGAGATCGTGATCTGAGTGGAAACCGAGAGTCAGATGCTCAGCTGATTGACTGAGACACACCCGGGCACCCTGAACCTCTCCCTCTTGCCTAAGAATGCCTGCCTCTGCTCTCGTAGCAATCTAAATCCTCCCCATTCTTAAAGGTTCAGCTTAAAATCTCTCTCCTATGACACTTTGCCGACTAATGCCTGGTTCCTAGACTTTTATAATTTGAATCACTTTCCACCTGGTTTTCTTTCACACCACACCTGTACTTTGCCTCATTGTACTAATACAATTTGCAATTGACATTTATTTGCTTGTTTACTTGGTATTACATGTCTCCCTTCCTCCTCCTTGGATGTCTGTCTCCACCCCTACCCCACCCCCCATAGTGTATTCCCAACACCTTGTGCAATGATTGATACTTGTTAAAGGAATGGATAGAAGCAACGCCATCATCCAAACAAACCTGTAGTAAGCATTATTAACCCCGTTTCACCGATGAAGACATTGATTTTCACGGCAGTCGAGTAATTCACCCAAGATCGCTTAGTGTTGTCTGACAGAACTGGATTTCTCCAGTAAGGTTTTTGGATTTACTAGCTGTGAGGCTTTTGCACACGTTTCTTACCTTACTTCTTACTATTTCTTCTATTCCGCATTGTCAAAACATTATCTACTTTACAGGATTGTTGTGGGGGTTAAATGAATAAAGGCAGGCTAAGTACAGAGCCCCGGATATCTCTCTTGGGCACACTGGGTTGATATCGACTCATTATCCTTTGGGTAAAACTGTTCAAATCGCTACTAATCCAAAACTGTTTTCCACAAATACATAATTAAATGTCTTGTTAAATACCCTGTTGAATTTAAGATTCGCGAGGCCTGCACAATATCTTCCCTACCCATTTCATTACCACTATTAACAAAGAAACCAAATTTGGTTTGTTTGTTGGTGATCTCACTCCAACACAGTGGCCATGACTTCCATTTGTGTGCCCCAAACTGTGTCTCTGATATCTGTTTGAGAGTTTTGCTGAGCAATTTCATCAAGAACATTCTTCCCTGGGTTCCAGAACCCATTTGTCTTTGCTTTTGAAAAAGGAAATATCACTCTGACTCCAAAATTGATTCATTTAGTTTTATATTTTGTTGCCAAAGTATATGATAAGATACGCAGCTCATTTTACTTTTGTGGTTTACTTAATTCAATATTGAATTCTTATAATGTCTTTGGAATTGATTAGAATGTATCCAGAACCTTGGTTTTCGAATGATCCATTTGATTTGTCTAATAAGATAACAAATAGTGTCTATTGCAGGCCAATGAATAAACTAAGCCCTTTACAAGCATCATTTTCTTTACGTTTTGCAGCATTTCCTTGTCTTAACTACTATCATTACCCATTTTTCAGCGGAGAAACAGAGTCTTAGAGATTATATTTCACATGGTGGCTAAAAACATGGGAAGAATTGGCAAAGAGGAAGTAGGGTAAATAAACAATGAAAAGTGAAAAGATGCCAGGGTTCCTAGAGGGTTTTTTTTCCTTAAGTTTATTTATTTTGAAAGAGAGAGAAAGCATGGGTCAGGGAGGGGCAGAGAGAGAGAGAGAGTGGGCGAGAGAAAGAATCCCAAGCAGGCTCCATGCAGTGCACTTAGAGCCAGACAGAGGGCTTGGACCCACAAACCATGAGCCGAAGGTTGGACCCTTAACTGACTGAGCCACCCAGGGGCCCCAGGACTCCTAGAGGTTTTAATGGCTTTTTAGTTCCTGTTTCCAGTCCTTTTCTGGACCCTTATAACGAACCCCCTTCCCCCCCAGCTTAAGTGCTATCTTGAAAATTAAGTCTCAGCTGGGAAGGCTCTCTGGGGGATGTTACAGACCAAAATTCATTTTGTAGAAGTAGAAGTTTATGAGGCGAAGGAGTGTTTTTGGAAAACTCAGCCTTGTGTTGGAAGGGTATAGAAGCTTGATGGGTGCAGCATAACATCCAGGATGTCTCAATGTCACAAAAGAACCTGAGAGTGTGATAGAAAATAAGGTGGAGAGACAGACGGGAGCATAATCATGTTGTATCTTGCATATTAAGGATAAGGAATTTGAAGCATATCCAAAAAAAAGGAAGGGAAATCACTGAATAATTTTAAGCTGGAAACGGGATTTGTATTTCACACCGATCATGGTAACTTCAACAGCCTAATGAGATCTGGGGCACTCTAGATTGTCAAGAGATTGGATTTCTGAGATGGACTGAGGAAGATGGCCACAGAATAAGAGGACCTTAACCTCGCCTCGTCCCGTCAGCACAACTAGATAACTATCAAGTCATCCTAAGTACCCGAGAAATTGAACTGAAGGCTGACAGAACAAACTCCACAGCTAAAGGGAGAGAAGAGGGCACATCAAAGAAGGTACGAAGCGCAGAGATACGGTTTAGGAGAGAAACACATCTTGGCTACTATGGAGGGGAGGGAGCCGTGGTCTCAGGCAAGAGTGAGGGAGCCAGAGGGGCACACCGGGGAAGGCGCAAGGAGAATGTTTCCCCAGAGCCATTAGCTTGTAAAATGAGAAGGGCCAAGTTCCGTGAGTTCTTGCCATCAGCAGGGCTTAAGGCCGGGAGTTTTAAAGGTCAGCAGGCTTGGCTGAGATAGGTCCCAGAGGGCACTGGGATCCCAGAGGGCACTTCTCTCTGGGAGACAAGGCAGGCAAACAACCTGGGAGCAGATACAATGGAAAGATCCATTAGAAGAGGGTCCGGGGCACAAAGTGGAGAGATTACCTGCTCTTCTCAGAGCTTGTCCCTGAGAGGTAGTGTTCATGGAAAGACTTCTCTGGGAACTTTCTCTTCCCACTCCTCAGCATAAACACAGAGTCACCTGTGGAAAGCAGTGCAGTGCTGACACAGGATGCCTAAGTTGTTTACACCAACTTAGGTGTGTGCTCCACACACCTGTGCTCCAGTGGAACTGCCCTTCTCAGTCTCGTTTGCCTCAGTCCCAGTGCAGTGGGCCCTTCCTCCAGAAAATCAGCAGAACACCCCCCCCCCCGACCGCCAACACACACACCACATCATCCAGCCAGAGTTTTGCAGGGCCTCAGTTACAGTGGAGGTGGTGACAGGAATCATTTCACAAGTAGACCAGAGCACCTTTGGTTAAAACTCACCACATTCAAGCCATTGACTAAACAGTGCCCACAGCACGTAAGGATAGCTTCTTCAGGCAACTGGCCTGAAGGATACAGCAGCCAGAACACAACAGTAGGGCCTACACAGCACACACTGGAAACGTTCCCTGAAGCACCAGGCCCTGTACACTTGTATGTGATGTCTTCTTCTTAAGGCCATTACTCAGGAGCAGGAGACATAACTGGTTTTTCTACTACAGAGGACAAGGCAGAGACTTAGACAAAATTGGAACACACCAACGTGGAAGCACCCAAATGTATAAAACAGTAACAAACACAAAGGAACTCATTGATAATAAAATAATAATAGTAGGGAACTTCAACACTTTACAACAATGGACTGATCATCTAAAGAGAAAATCGACAAGGAAACAACGCCTTTGAATGACACAATGGACCAGATGGACCTAAGAGATATATTGAGAACATGCCATCTTAAAACAGCAGAATATACATTCTTTTCAAGTGCACATGGAACATTTCCCAGAATAGATCACATATTAGGTCACAAAACAGGCCTCAACAAATACAAAAAGATTGATTTCTTACTAGGCAAGTTTTTTGACCTCAACACTATGAAACTAGAAGTTAACCACAGGAAAAGTCTGGAAAGACCACAAATAAGTGGAGATTGAACTACACGTTACTAAACAATGAATGGATCAAACAGCAAGTCAAAGAAGAAATAAAAACATACATGGAAACAAATGAAAATGAAAACTCTGTGGTCCAAGACCTTTGAGATGCACCAAATTGTGTTCCAAGTGGGAAGTATATAATAATGCAGGCCTACCTCAAGAAGCAAGAAAAATCTCAGATAAACCCTTACACCTAAAGGAGTAGAAAAAGGACAATACAATGAAGCCTAAAGCCAGCAGAAGGAAGGAAATAATAAAGTTTAGGGCAGAAATAAATGATATAGAAACTAAAAATACCCCCCAAAACCTACAATAGAATAGATCAATGAAATCAAGAGCTGTTTCTTAGAAAAAATTAATAAAATAGCCAGACTTATCAAAAAGAAAAGAGAGGGGCGCCTGGGTGGCTTAGTCGGTTAAGCGTCTGACTTTTGCTTAGGTCATGATCTCGCCGTTCGTGGGTTCGAGCCCCGCGTCGGGCTCTGTGCTGACTGCCAGCTAAGAGCCTGGAGCCTGTTTCAGTCTGTGACTCCCTCTCTCTGTGACCCTCCCCTGCTCACGCTCTCTCTCTCTCTCTCTCCTAGAAATAAATAAAATATTTAAAAAAAAAAAGAAAAAGAAAAGAAAAGAGAAAAGACCCAAATAAATAAAATCACAAATGAGAGAGGAGAAATCACAACCAACACCACAGAAATACAAAGGATTATAAGAGAATACTATGAAAAACTATATGGCAACCAATTGGACAACCCAAAAGGAATGGATAGATCCCTGGAAACATATAATTATCAAAACCAAAACAGAAAGGAGTAGAAAACGTGAACACACCAATTATCAGCAAAAAAATAAATAAATAAATAAAATTGAATCAATAATAAAAAAAACTCCCAATGAACAAAAGTCCAGAACCAGGTCGCTTCACAGGCGAATTCTACCAAACATTTAAAGGACAACTAATACATATTCTTTTTTAACTATTCCAAAAAGTAGAAGAGGAAGGAAAATTTCCAAACGCATTGTAAGAGGCCAGCATTACCCTGATACCAAAACCAGATAAAGACACCACTAAGAAGGAGAACTACGGGCTAATATTCCTGAGGACATGGATACATACATTCTCAATAAAATACTACCAAACCAAATCCAACAATACATTAAAAAAAAAAAATCATTCGCCATGATCACGTGGGATTTATTCCTGAGTTGCAAGTGTGATTCCATATACACAAATCAAGCAACATGATACATCACATTAATTAAAAAAAAAAAAAAGGCTTGGGCGCCTGAGTGGCTCAGTCAGTTGAGTGTCCGACTTCAGCTCAGGTCATGATCTCACGGTTTGTGAGTTCAAGCCCCTTATCAGGCTTGCCACTGTCAGGCAGAGCCCACTTCGGATCCTTGGTCGCCCTCTCTCTCTCTGCCCCTCCCTCTGCTCATGCTCTCTTTCTCGCTCTCAAAAATGAATAAACATTTAAAAACAAAGATTTAAAGAAAGGCTAAGGACCATGCAACCATTTAAATAGATGCAGAAAAAGCATTTGGCAACGTACAACTTCAATTAATGATAAAATCCCTCAACAAAGTAGGCTTGGAGGGAACATACCTCCACATAATAAAGGTTCACTATCTATGAAAAACTCACAGCTAATATTATCCTTAATGGGGAAAAACTGAGAGCTTTTCCACTGCTGTCAGGAAAAAGACAGGGATGTCCACTCTCACTTTTATTTAACTAGGGTAATGGAAGTCCTAGCTACAGCAATCAGACAATAACAACAACATAAAAGGCATCCAAATCAGCAAGAAACAAGTAAAACTTTCCCTATTTGCAGGCGACGTGATACTCTGTATAGAAATCCCAAAAGTCTCCACCAAAAAACTGTTAGAACTGATAAATGAACTCAATAAAGTTGCAAGATACAAAACCAAAGTGCAGAAACCTGTTACCTTTCTATACACCAATAATGAAGCAGCAGAAAGAGGAATCAAGGAGTCAATCCCATTTACAGTTGCACCAAATACAAGAAACTTAGGAATAAACCTAATAAAAAAGATGAAAGACTTATACCCTGAAAACTATAAAACACTGATGAAAGAAATTGAAGATGACACAAAGAAATGGAAAGACATTTCATGCTCATGGATCACTAGAACAAATGCTGTTAAAATGTCTATACTACCCAAAGCGATCTACACACTTAATGTAATCCCTATCAAAATATCAACAGCATTTTTCACAGGACTAGAGCAAACAATCTTAAACTTTGTATGGAATCAGAAAAGACCCTGAATAGCCAAAGAAACCTTGAAAAAGAAAAAAAAAGCTGGAGGCATCACAATGGCAGACTTCAAGTTATATTACAAAGCTTCAGTCATGAAAACAATATAGTACTGTTGCAAAAGTAGACACGTTGATCAATAGAACAAAATAGAAAACGCAGAAATGAACCCACAATGACATGGTCAATCAATCTTTGACATGGTCAAGCAGAGAAGAATATCAAATGGGAGAAAGAAGGTCTCTTCAACAAATGGTGTTGGGAAAACTGGAGAGCTACATGCAAAAGAAGGAAACTGGACCACTTTTTCTTACACCACACACAGAAATAAATCCAAAACGGATGGAAGACCTAAACGTGAGACCTGAAACCATAAAAATCCTAGAAGAGAATACAGGCAGTAGCTCCTTTGACATCAGCTGTAGCAACTTCTTTCTAGATATGTCTTCTGAGGCAAGGGAAACAGAAGCAAAAATAAGCTATTAGGACCACCTCAAAATAAAAAGCTTCTGCACAGCAAAGGAAACAATCAACAAAACTAAAAGGTAACCTATGGAATGGGAGAAGATGTTTGCAAATGACGTATCTGATAAAGGGTTAGTATCCAAAATATACAAAGAATTTATGAAACTCAACACCCCAAAACTTAATAGTCCAGTTAAACAATGGGCAGAAGACGTGAATAGACATCTCTTAAAATAAGACATCCAGATGGTCAACAGACAGATACATAAAAACATGCTCAACATCACTCATCATCAGAAAAATGTAGACCCTTAAAACACATTTGTTAGAATGGCTAATTATCAACAACACAAGAAACAGTAGGTGTCAGTGAGGATGGAGAGAAAGGGGAACCATCTTGCACAGTCGGTGGGAATGCAAACTGGTTCAGACACTCTGGAAAACAGTATGGAAGTTCCTCAAAAATAAAAAATAGAACCACCCTACAACCCAGCAATGGTACTACTAGGTATTTGCACAATGAATACAAACATACTAGTTCAAAGGGATACACGCACCCCAATGTTTATAATAGCATTATCTACAATAGCCAAGTAATGGAAGCAGTCCAAGTGTCCGTCGATTGATCAGTGGATAAAGAAGAAAAGGTATAGATATGCAATGAATATCACTTAGCCATAAAAAAGAATGAAATCTTGCCATTTGCAATGATGTGGATGGAGCTAGAGCGTATTATGCCAAGTGAAATAAATCAGTCAGAGAAAGACACATACTATATGACTTCACTCATATGTTGAATTTAAGAAACAAAACAAATGAGCAAATGGGGAAAAAAGAGAGGTAGGCAAGCCAAGAAACAGATTCTTTTTTTTTTTTTTTTTTTTTAATGTTTTATTTATTTCTAGGAGAGAGAGAGACAGCGTGAGCAGGGGAGGGTCAGAGAGAGAGGGAGTGACAGACTCTGAAACAGGCTCCAGGCTCTGAGCTGGCAGTCAGCACAGAGCCCGACGCGGGGCTCGAACCCACGAAACGCGAGATCATGACCTAAGCAAAAGTTGGACGCTCAACCGACTAAGCCACCCAGGCACCCCAAGAAACAGATTTTTAACTGTAGGAAACAAACGGATGGTTACCGGAAGGGAACTGGGTAGGGGGATGGGTGAAAAGGTAATGGGAATTAAGGAGGGCACTTGTGATGAGTACCTGGTGAAGTACGGAAGTGTTGAATCATTATATTGTATACCTGAAATTAATATTACACTCTCTGTTAACTAATTGGAATTTAAATAAAAACTTCAAAGAAACTGGATTTCTATCATCCAGGAAAGAAAAAGAGGACTGTCTGAACCAAACAATCCAACTGTTAGCTGCCTCAAAGAGGGAGTTTTAGATACCAATTTTTGGGGATGCCTGGATGGGTCGGTCAGTCAGTTAAGCGTTCAACACTTGGTCACAGCTCAAGTCTCGATCTTAGGGTGGTGAGTTCAAGCCCCGCATTGGGCTCTGTTCTGGGTGTGAAGCCAGAATAAATAAAGTAAAAGGAATTAAATAAATAAATAAATATCAAATTTTCATTCAACTAAAGTGTACTAAAATATACCCACTATTTAGGATGGTCTAGGAAAAAACAAAAAACATTCTACAGAATTACAAACAAAAGGAATATAACTTTGGAATGCTCAGAATTTGGGGGTATTTTGAGTGCTGGTGCATCTCCCTCAAGAGTTAGCTTTTTTTTAGTTTTTTTTTTAATAGTTTATTGTCAAACTGGTTTCCATATAACACTCAGTGCTCATTGCCTCCTCCATGCCCATCATCCTCCTTTCCCCCCATATGCCTCAGTTTGTTCTTGGCATTCAAGAGTCTCTCATGGTTTGCCTCTCTCCCTTTCCCCCACTATTTCCCCCCTTCTTCTCCTCCATGGTCCTCCATTAAGTTCCTCCTAATCCTCCTATACGTGCAAACATATGGTATTTGTCCTTCTCTGCCTGACTTATTTCGCTCAGCATAACACCCTCAAGGTCCATCCACGTTGCTACACATGGCCAGGTTTCATTCTTTCTCATTGCCATGGAGTATTCCATCGTATAGATGAACCACATCTTCTTGATCCATTCGTCTGTTGATAGACACTTAGGCTCTTTCCATGTTTTAGCTATTGTGGAGAGTGCTGCTATGAACATTGGGGTCCATGTGCTCCTATGCCTCAGCATTTCTGTATCCCTTGGGTAAATTCCTAGCAGTGCTATTGCTGGGTCATAGGGGAGTTCTATGGTTAGTTTCCTGAGGAACCTCCACACTGTTTTCCAGAGGGGCTGCACCAGTTTACATTCCCACCAACAGTGTAGGAGGGTGTCCGTTTCTCCACATCCTCGCCAGCATCTAGAGTCCTCTGATTTGCTCATTTTAGCCAAAGAGTTAGCTTTTAACTATACATTTCCAGTGAAAAATACTATCTGGGGTCAGCTGAGTGCATCTTTCTTGCTTTCCTTTTTAAGTATTTATATACTTTTTTATGTTTATTCATTTTTAAGACGCAGAGACAGTGTGAACAGGGTAGGGACAGAGAGAAAGGGAGACACAGAATCCGAAGCAGGCTCCAGGCTCTGGGTTGTCAGCACAGAGCCCTGTGTGGGGCTCGAACCCATGGACCGTGAGATCATGACCTGAGCTGAAGTTGGACGCTTAACCAACTGAGCCCCCTAGGAGTCCCAATACATCTTCTTTCTGACCCTATATGCACTTGATGAGCATAAAGACAAATGTAAATGTTGCACAAGGAAACATGTACATGTAGTTCTACTGGTCACTTACATGTACAGTCCAGATGCATTAAAATATTACCTTAGAGACAAATAAATACACAAAATTAATATTTTGATTTATAAGGACCCACATATTTAGATTCCACGGGCAAGTTAACCCCTGCAGTATGATCAGAATTCTGGATGAAGAGACATAATTAAACTCAGAGTTAGCTTTCTAAAAACCTACTAGCTGCTCAGATTCAAATATATGTTAGTTTCAGGCGTGCCTGAGTGACTCAGTTCGTTGAGCATCTGACTCTTGATTTTGGCTCAGGTCATGATCTCACGGTCATGGAATTGAGCCCTGCCTCAGGCTCTGGGCTAACAGTGTGGAGCCTGCTTGGGATTCTCTCTCTCCCTTTCTCTCTGCCCCTCTCCCGCTCATGTATGCACTCTCTCTCTTGCTCTCTCTCTCAAAATAAATAAATATTAAAAACAACAACAAATATATGTCAGTTTCAAATGGCAACAGGTTTCCAGGAGTGTCAAATTTTAAAAAGTTGTGCCTGGGGGAGCCCGGGTGGCTCAGTCGGTTAAGCATCAGACTTCAGCTCCGATCATGATCACACAGTTTGTGGGTTCTAGCCCCGCGTGAGGCTCTGTGCCGACAGCTCAGAGCCTGGAGCCTGCTTCGGATTCTGTGTCTCCCTCTCTCTCTCTCTCTGCCCCTTCCACACTCATGCTCTGTCTCTGTCTGTCTCAAAAATAAGTAAACATTAAAAAACAAAAAGTTGTGCCTGAATTCGATTTTTATCTTTCTTGGTCATATCCTTCTCTCATTTCCATATAAAAACAGTGACAAATATTCCCTCCATTTCTTTAAATACCCCAGAGAATCTCACTTCCCCTTTTTGTTTGTTTGTTCACTTGATTTGGGGTGGGGGGAGTTTAAGGAGCAGCAGCTAGTACATGGTCCTGTGGGCTTCAAACTTAAATATGTCCTGTATTTTTCTTATGCTGTTGAGCCAGTCTGTTGATTCAAGACACTCCCTTTCATTCAGCGAGTACACTTTAAGTCATTCTGAATTACATCGGTGCCCAAGAGGCTTCATATCTAGGCCCTCTTTACCGTAAATAGCATATGACAGGGCTTGATCCAACTGTCTGAGGAAAAGTAGGTGTTATTTAAATTCTAGAGGGAAAACAGAGCTTGCTTATTTGATTTCTCAGGGTAATTGGACAGACCCAAACCGTCCAAAGCAATGAAATAGTTTATCTGGGACAAATTTCATTACACTATCTTTCAGTGGCTTCAGTAATGGCCATAGAATATTTAATTCTGTTCATAACAACAAGAAACATTTTTAAAATAAGTTGGCCAGATGTTTATGCCTGAAACAAGGCAATGGGGCAGGGGACGGTATATGCGGACACTAAACAAAGCATGGATTTCATAGATGGAGGTTCTCATATTTTCTTGGCAGTAAGAGCAGAAGTTATGAACTACCTGGTCCTGAAATCCTTCTTTGAGGACAACAATGTTTCCTTTATTTAGCTCAAGTCTCTCAAAACAAAAGACATCTGTACGGGGGAACTTCAAATTCCAAAGGTGTTTTAAGCATGGATATGAAGCATGCACAATTTGATAACATTCTTTTAGAAATAGATTTTAAAGTTGTGTGCAAATTCATATGTGTTTTCATAGGCACATATTTTATAATGCTTGGCTCCTCTATTAACCTCCTTTGTCGACCCTGACCCACAGTCACCCCTCCCATACACACACACACACACACACACACACACACACACACACACCTTGTTGACTACTTAGTATGCATCCGTCTGTAATTCTTACCAAGCTTGCATAATCATATATACACATACACACATTTTGGTGTTTGTCATTGTTTATGTATTAAAAGTGGATCATATTACACTCCTACTTTGTATCGTCTCCTATAAAAATCCCTTCAAACCAAGTGGTACTGGGGCGCCTGGGTGGCTTAGTCGGTTAAGCATCCGACTTTCGCTTAGGTCATGAGCTCGCGGTTCGTGGGTTCGAGCCCCGCGTCGGGCTCTGTGCTGACTGCCAGCTCAGAGCCTGGAGCCTGTTTCAGTCTGTGACTCCCTCTCTCTCTGACCCTCGCCTGCTGACGCTGTCTCTCTCTCTCTCTCCTAGAAATAAATAAAACATTTTTTAAAAAAAGTGGTACCTTATTCTTAATGGTTAGGTAATAGTCTATAGTTGATGGAAATCATGTATTCAATTATTCCCCTTCTGATTCCTTTTGTTTCCAGTGTTTTCTCTCCATGAACCACACAGCAATAAGCATCCCAGTACAAATATCATTATATACTGGTAATTTATTTTTAAGGAGGAGATTCCAAGACTGAGGCATTCAGTCAAAGGGCATATGCATTTTTGAATTTAAGGAACATTGCCAGTTTGATTTCTAAAATGACTTAAATCTTTTATATTTTGAACAGCAGTGTAGGACAGCATCTTTTCCCTTGAATTCCTGCCAGTAGTAGCTGTTATTAATCCTTTTAACTTTTGCTAATTTGAGAGAATAAAGTGAAATCTCGTTGTTAATTCAATTTGCGTCTTTTCAGGCATTTGTTGGGTCTTCGTATTTGCTCTTCTATCAATTGTCTATTCATATCCTTTGCTCCTCTTGTCCAATCATAAGAGTCCTTCGTAATAGATATCGACCCTCTGTCTGCCCTCCATATTGCACATATTTGTTCAAATTTCATTATTAACTGTTTATGGTAACATTTGTCCCAGGATAGAGTGAAAATATCTATATTGTACTCAGTGGTTTCTGAGCTTCAAGTCTTGATTAAAAATGTCTTTATCCCTGGGGTGCCTGGGTGACTCAGTCAGTTAAACCTCTGACCCCTGATTTCAGCTCAGGTCATGATCTCACGGTTTGTGCGTTCAGGTCCCACATCCAGCTCTGTGCTGACAGCACAGAGCCTGCTGGGGACTCTCCCTCTCTCCCTCTCTTTCTGTCCCTCCCTTGCTCACTCTCTTCCTTTCTCTCAAAATAAATAAATAAGATTAAAAAAAAAAAAAAGAATGCTTTTATCCCTGAGGTCTGCACTGTTGGATATGGTAGCCACTAGCCACATGTGGCTTTTGAGCACTTGAAATGTGGCTAGCCCAGGGCGCCTGGGTGGCTCAGTCAGTTAAGCGTCCGACTTCAGCTCAGGTCATGATCTCACGGTTTGTGGGTTTGAGCCCCGCGTCAGACTCTGTGCTGACAGCTCAGAGCCTGGAGCCTGTTTCAGATTCTGTGTATCCCTCTCTCTCTGCGCCTCCCTCCACTCATGTTCTGTTTCTGTCTCTCAAAATAAATAAAACTTAAAAAAAAATGTGGTTAGCCCAAATGGAGACATGGTGTAAATGTAAAATACACACTAGATTTTCAAGACTTTCTGTGAAAAAAAGTAGAATTCTCCTTAATGACTTATATACATATATGCAAAATATATATTTTACATGGGGTTTGATCCCACGACAGCAAGATTATGACCTGAGCTGAGATCAAGAGTCAGACGCTTAACTGACTGAGCCACCCAGGCGCCCCTTAATGACTTTTATATTGATTATAGTGTATATAGTGGTACCACTAAGAAATTTTTTAAAGTATTTATTTATTTTTGAGACACAGACAGAGGCAGGTAATAAATAAAAAGTGCCATTCATAATGAGAAGAATGAGAAAAATCCCTGTTTTTAAGCAATTTGATTATGTTCTAAATTTTGTAGTTTTTTAAACATGCTTCTTATCTTGGAGTTCATTGAGCTTCTCACATTTGTGGGTTTATCATTTTCGTCATAACTGGTATGTCATCTTAATTTATCTTTTTAGTCTTTTTTCTCACAATTTCATAATTACTAATGCTGTGTGTCAAGTTCACCAATCTTTTCCTCTGCAAAGTTCGATGTGCCATTAATCCTATGTATAGTATTTTCCACCTCATATATTTCCGTTTTTATCCCCAACATTCCATTTTCTCTTTCTTCCATATCTGTACTTAATATGCGTGGTCATCTTCTACCTTTTACAACACGTGGAATATAGCTACAATAGTTTCAATGTCTTTGTCTACTGATTCTATTTTTCTCTGCCATTTGTGGGTACGGTTTGATTAGTTTATTTTTCTCCTCATTTTGGCTCATAATCCCCTGCATCTTTGAACGCCTGATAATTTTGATCGGTTGTTAGACATTGTGAATTTTACCCTGTTAGCTGTTGCTTTTTTTTTTAATTTATTTCTGAGAGAGAGAGACAGTGTGAGAAGGGGAGGATCAGAGAGAGAGGGAGACACAGAATCCGAAGCAGCTCCAGGCTCTGAACTAGCTGGCAGCACAGAGCCCGACGTGGGGCTCGAACCCACGAACCGTGAGATCATGGCCTGAGCCGAAGCCGGACGCTTAAATGACTGAGCCACCCAGGTGCCCCTAGCAGTTGCGTATTTTTGCATTCCCCACCAAAATTGTTGAGAGCTTTGTTCGAGGATGTAGTTAAGTGACTTGGAAACAGCTGATTGTCATTGTGAGGCTTTGTTTTAAGGTTTGTTAGATGAGACCTAAGGAGCCTTGAGCGTCCGTCTCATTTTATCTCACGATTTAGTCAATTCCGTGTAATTACGCTCTCTGATGCCCTGTGAATTATGAGTTACACCTCTCTGGCTGGTGGGAACACAAAGTATTCTTGACCTTGTGTGAGTTCTGGAGATTTTCTTCTGCTATTCTGGTAGCTTCCTTCTCAGCTGAAGGGGACCCTCTCCAGATCTCTGGAAAACTCCTTTTGGAGACTTTCTTCTTCAGTGCTCTATCCTGCAACCCCAGCTCAAGGAGCTCACCAGACTCCATCAAACAGCCCCCTCCCCACATTGCTGCCAGGAAAATTCTCTTTAAGCCGCAAGGTGGCACAGTCATAGGACTCAACTCATTTGTCTACAGTCTCTCAGGGATTATCGTTCTGCACTAATGTCCAATGTTTGAAAACTATTGTTTCATATATTTTTTCCACTTAAAAAAAGTCTCCTATTCTTGTTATTTATTTTGAATGGAAGCAGAAATCCCAAATAATATTGTTTCATATGCACCAGAAAGGTGCAGTTATTAAACCTTTCTTTAACCAGTGCAAGAATTCCTTGACAGTCAATAAATGTGTATATCATTGATAGATAGTCATGTAATGGCTAATAAAGGTGGCATTGTAAATCACTGACCCAAAGGAGGAATTCATCAGCATAGTGAGCTGGAAAATGATTAACTATTTGGGAACGAAATCAGTTTTTATCCTCACCACACAAAATATGTGAAATAAGTTTCAGAACAAAAAATTACTGTAGATTAAAAACAAAAAAAAAATAGAAAAATCAAATGCCGAAATAGATACAAATATTTATTTAATTCCTCCATACACAGAGTTTCTAAGTTTGAGTTAAAAACAATGTTAGGAGGGGCACCTGAGTGGCTCAGTCAGTTAAGCGTCCTACCTCGGCTCAGGTCATGATCTCACTGCTGGTGAGTTCAAGCCCTGCGTCAGGCTCTGTGCTGACACTTCAGAGCCTAGAGCCTGTCTTCAGATTCTGTGTCTTTCTCTCTCTCTGCCCCTTCCCCACTCACACACTCTCTCTCTCTCAAAAATGAATAAATGTTAAAAAAAAAATTAAAAAAATAACTATGTTAGGAAACACAGAATAATAGATCTGATTGACAGCAATTAAAAAGCTACATTTCAAGAAATATTAAATGCAAATGAGAAATGGTGAGAAAACTATTTTTAGTCAACATTTATACACAAAGTGTTCATAACTTTGCATAAATTAAAGAGAAATTGAAATTAACACAGAAAAGCAGATGACCCCCAAATGCAAATGATTCCATGTTATGAGTATATATTCCTCAAAATGTTAAATTCAATTACTGAATATGCTTGTGATAAATTACTGAAAATGGGAGTAATCAGATAACTACAAACTAAAAGTAACAATGAGAATCTATGTTTTTTCTCACGTGCAGAATTTGAGAAACTTAACAGAGGACCATGGGGGAAGGGAAAGGAAAAAACATAGTTTCAAACAGAGAGAGAAGCAAACCACAAGAGACTCTTTTAAATACAGAGAACAAGCTGAGGTTTGATGGGGGTGGGCACTGAAGAGGGTGTGTTTTGGGATGAGCACTGGGCGTTGTATGGAAGCGATGAATCACAGGAATCCACTCCGGAAACCAAGAGCACACAGTATACACCATAGGTTTAGCCAACTTGACAATAAATTATATTAAAAACAAGAATTTATTTTTACCTATCAAATTAAAGAGGATTAAGAAAAGATGAAATCCATGGTTGGCAAGGTGGAAGGAAATTAGATGAGTGCTTATCTATATTGCCAGTGGAAATAAAAATAAGAATTCTCCCTGTGAAAGCAATTTGGCAATATTTAACCACCGTCTTAGAAGTGTTCCTCTCTTCTGATTCCCTAGTTCTTTGTCGGGAAAACTACCTTTAAGCAAAAATAATTCTAAATGCAAACATCTATTTGTACATGAAAAAGTTCAAATTATAAGAAATTGGAAGTAATCTAATCTTGATTAAATAAATGATATATCTATATAATAAAATGTATGCTGTCATGAATAATGGTCACAGAGAATTTAGGGATGGAACATAGTGATTAAAACTGTTCCTGATAAAAAATAGGAACAAAATCAAATGTATGGTAACTATACAACCATGTTAAAATTTCACTTTGAACTTATGAGTACGGTGAATACAATGTTAGTCACAAATACATTATTGATTATTATCACTGGAAGTAAGAATATAGACTATTGTCTTTTCTTCCTCATACTTCTTCAGCATTTAAAATATTTTTATTTTTAAAAGTTTTATTTTTAGAGAGAGAGAGTGTAAGTGACGGGTAGAGGGAGAGAGACAGAGAATCTCAAGCAGATTCCATGTTCAGCATGGAGCCCGACAGAGGGCTTGATCCCACAACTGTGAGATCATGACCTGAGCAGACATCAAGCATCAAATGCTTAACCGACTGAGCCACCCAGGTGCCCCATTCCCAGTTTTAACAAGGAACATATATTATTTTTATAAACAGCAAAAATTTGACAGAGAAAAATACCAGTTTTCAAGATGGATTTAAACTTTCTTGCAAGGTCCACTTTACAATAGATCTCATGCAAAGGACAGATACCATATGTTTGTATGTATAGGAGGATTCAGAGGAACCTAACGGAGGACCATGGGGGAGGAGAAGGGGAAAAATAGTGGGGCAGAGGGAGGGAGGCAAACCATGAGAGACTCTTGAATGCCAAGAACAAACTGAGGGCTGATGGGGGTGGGGAGAGGGGAAGGGGAATGATGGGCATGGAGAGGGGCACTTGTGGGGATGAGCACTGGGTGTTATGTGGAAACCAGCTTGACAATAAACTATTAAAAAAAATAGATCTCATGCTTGGTGTTCCCTGGGCAGTTTTATGGAAAAAATATGAAGACCTTCAAATTTCCTGGTCTAAGAATGATCATTATTGTTAATATTTTCACCACCTCCTGGAGCTGAAGATAAAACCCTATTAGTGACAAAATGTTCGGGCAGTAATTTACTTCTAAGGAAGTAGTTCTTCCCTCATTCGTTTCTATTCTTCCTACTTCATTTCTATTTTTGTAGCTCATTTACTAGTATGCAGGGTTCCCAAGAGTAAAATCTTTGTCAGAATCAGTTCCAAAATAGAGAGGAGAGGAAATGCATTAGAGAGAGAGAGAGAGGAAGTACTGTCAAGTAGACCAGGATTTAAATTTAATGGCTATATGGGGCGCCTGGGTGGCTCAGGTCATGATCTCATGGTTCGTGGGTTCGGGCCCTGCGTCGGGTTCTGTGCTGGCAGCTAGCTCAGAGCCTGGAGCTTGTCTTTGGATTCTGTGTCTCCCTCTCTCTCTGACCTTCCCCTGCTCATTCTTTCTCTCTCTCTCTCTTTCTCTCAAAAGTAAACACAACTTAAAAAAAATAAATTTACTGGCCATACACTTGAACAAGCTAATAAACTTATTTTTGAGAGAGAGAGAGAAAGAGAGAGAGAGAGACAGAGAGAGGGAGAGACAGAGTGTGAGCAGGGGAGGGTCAGAGAGAGAGGGAGACATAGAATAGGAAGCAGGCTCCAGACTCTGAGCCAGCTGTCAGCACACAGCGCCACGTGGGACTCAAACTCGTGAACCGTGAGATCATGACCTGAGCCAAAGATGGACGCTTAACCAGCTTAGCCACCCAGGCGCCCGCCCCCTTTTTAATGTGTTTATTTATTTTTGAGACAGAGAATATGAAGAGGGAGAGGCAGAAATAGGAAGAGACAGAATCCCAAGCAGGCTCTGTGCTGTCAGCACAGAGCTCAATGCGGAGCTTGAACTCTCTAATCATGAGATCATGACCTGAGCTGAAACCAAGAGTCGGTCCCTTAACCAACTGAGCCACTCAGGCGCCCCACTAATAAACTTTTCTGTCTTGGGATTTTTACCCCCAAAATGGAGACAATAAAACCCACTTCTTAAAAATTGCTAAGTGTTAAAATAGCATACAAAAAAAAAAAAAACCCAAACAAACCCAGTCACTTAGTAGGTATTCAACAAATCGTAGCTATTATCAATTGTTAGTAGTAATACTTAGTAGAGTAAGGGCTAAATAGACACTTGTTGCTGACTAACGGAAGGTGATTCACACTGAAATTATGCAGTCATTTACACTCTCTGGAAAAATAGCAAGAGAATCTTGAGATGTATGGTTCTTATTATTTACTTACCTTGCTCCTGCCACAAGTAATATATATTTTTTTTAAATGTTTCATCCATTTCTAGGAGAGAGAGAGAAACAGCGTGAGCAGGGGAGGGTCAGAGAGAGAGAGGGAGTC
>JAESUZ010001725.1:0-11412 GCA_017311185.1 Proteles cristata cristata | reverse complement strand
AGGGCGAGTACCCCTCGGGATTGTAGGTCCAAGGCAGGGGAACTTTTAGGAAAATTATGGGGAATTCCCCATCAGCAAAGGCACAATACGTGGAGCTAGTCAAAGGACTTCTCCACTGCAATGGGGTGAAGGTATCTAGTCGCCGTTTATCTGAGTTATGTCGCCTTGTGGAGCAGCATTGTTCTGGGTTTAAGTGCCAGCCCAAAGTACAGTTAAAGGAATGGAAATTAATACAGAAGGAATTACAGCAACAGCATCAGAAGGGTAACATAATCCCTTTGAAATTGTGGACTCTATGTAGTGCTATCCCTCAAGCACTTGCATTGCATTCTCCAGTTAAGGAGTTGGTGGGAAGGAAGCCGAAAGCAGGCTCAAATTGTGAGGACAGAACCCTCCTGGTCCTCTGGAGGATAAATTGATGGGAGAGAGACAGATTCAAGCCTTGAAGAGAACAGGCTCAATTTCCCAGCCAGGATTTACAGCAGGTGCGCCAGGTATTTCTTAGGGCTTGGCGCCGTGTTGTCCTACTGGCCACAGCTCTGCCTTCTTTAACAAAAACTTTCCAAGGGACCCAATGAACCCTATACTGATTGTGGCATGATGGCGGGTGGCTGTTGAGCGAGAATTGTTGGACGTGATGAAATCTCAGAGATACTTTTGCAGACACTTGCTTTTGAAAATGCAAACTCGGAATGTAAACGTGTTTTGGGCCCTTTAAAAGGGCAGGGAGCTTCTATAGCTGAATATATTAGAGCTTGTTCAGGAGTGGGGGGACATGAACGTAATGCTGCTGTTTTTGCTGCTGCTTTGGCTCAGGCTATGAAACCCTCCAAGGGCGGAAATTGTTAAAACAATGCCAGAGACTCAATTGGCTACGCCTCTCCACTCCTCAAGTAACCCCTTTGTTTTCCAACAACCGTTAGAGATGACTGCTGCATCAGGAATAGCTAAACCTTTAATGGTGTCAGATTTACTCTCTGCAACTTCAGGGAGTGGCTGCGATTTTACCTCTCACTGAAAATGTTCTTTTGTCTCCAGGGAAATTGGCATTTATAAATTAAGAATAAACATATTTGGCCCAGTGCCTAAAGGCACCTTTGGCTTCATATTGGGCCGCAGCAGCGCAGCTTTAAGAGGCCTAACCATAATTCCTGGAGTTATAGACTCTGATTTTGTTGGAGAAATTTGAATCACGGTTTCTACTTCTGTTACACTTTCACTACTGGCTGGAGAACGTATAGCACAAACATTTATCTTATCTTCTCTCACCCATGGGGGCTTCTGTAACCATTCCGTCGGAAAACTAGTGGCCACTGCTCAACTACCTCAAGCACTCCTCTTTTTGTTATTGAGGAAAAATGAGGTAAATCAACTTATCATCTGGATCCTTCAATGCACATGTGCTTCTGTCTGGGGGAATAAATGAAAAACTGGGCGCACCTATTTCCCTACCCCAGGACACACCAAGACGTCGGTTGGCCCTTCAGCAAACTCATCCACCTGTTTTGTGGCCACTTCTGTATCTGTTTTGTCCTGTTTGTCATTGTCATTGTTAGTCTTATCTGTAGAATTTCTGTGAGAGAGAATATAGGACCCTCTTGTATATACACACATATATATACATATATACATACATACATATATACATATATATATGTATATATATATACACAGAGAGAGAGAGACAGAGAGAGAGACAGAGAGAGAGTGAGAGAGAAGGGAGAGAATATATACTGTATATATATAATATATATACAGTATATACTCTATATATCCCTATAGATATAGATATAGGTATATAGATATATAGATGTGAATATGCAGTTCGGGCTGGCTTGCCTGCTCGGTTTGATTCTGTGGCTCCACGGGTGGGCACCCTTAAGGTCCCAAAAAGACTATGGAGTCTGACTGTGCCTGTCTGCGATTTTGTGGTAAACGACATACAGGCTATGGTGGCCTCGGGATAGTTTCCCAAGCCGAGACCACGACAGCTAAGCATCCCTTAAATTCTTTTGGGACACGACCAAACTGACATCTGACTGGTCTCCTCATTAGAGGGGGCACCCCCAACCCTTTGTCTGTCTTCGTGACATTGCCTCACTAAAAGAGTGCCCAACCAGTATCCGGAAAAACCTCATAAAGGGGACCTTATTGGTCTTGCTGAAATAAATTTAGACCGAAGGGGATGTTAACTCTCTCTTGTTCTCTGTTCCTCTTTCTAGTAAATGTTGAGGGCTTCTCACTCATTCTTTCCCCAGATTAATGTCTAGAATTGAAGCCCACTGTGGCTTGTTTACCTCGGGACGGGGACTTTAAGGAGTAATTCCAAGCAGCTGCCGAAACTCCTTTTGTTTCGGGGAAGTTCCTTGTCTTCTCCAGACTGATATAGACTGCCTAAAACCTTAAGTCTTCTCCTCTGTCTAAGCTCACAAAATTTAAAACTGCTAATTCTCTTTCTCTGCCCTCGGCTGTCAACTTGCCTCTTCTGCCTTCCCCATTCCTTTTGCTCTGTGCAGCCTGCTGAGCTGTGGGCAATTTACTTAGTTCTGCAAGACTTTCCTCAACTCCCTGTTAACATTGTTTCGGATTCTCCGTATGCTGTTCTCTCTTGTTTGCAGCTTCCTCAGGTTTCACTGCCTATACCTCTAAAAACAGGTATTGACAAATTGTTTCATCAGGCACAGCGATCACTTCTGCGGCGTTCAGAATTAATTTTCTTTACCCATATCCGTGCACATTCCGCCCTTCCTGGGCCCTTGTCATTCGGAAATGCTGAAATTGATGCATCACTTTATCCTAGAGAAGCATCAGAACAAGAGCATCGTCTGCAACACACTAACTCGAAAGGATTAAAAAAAATATCTTCTTGTTCGCTCTTGTTCTATCTGTGCACCTTTTACCTTACCGTTTACCGCACTGGGTGTCAACATAAGAGGACTGCAAGCAAATCAGGTATGGCAAATGGATGTAACATTTATTTCATCCTCTGCACAACAAAAATGCGTCCATCATACTATAGATACATGCACACATTTCCAATGGGCTACTGCATTACATTCTGAAAAGGCTGACACTGTTATTCCTCATTTGTTATCTTGTTTTGCAGTTATGGGGGGTCCCAATTGAATTGAAAGCTGATAATGCACCCGCCTACCAATCTGCAACATTAGCTCATTTTTTATCCCAATATCATATAATTCATACTTTTGGTATCCCTTATAACAGTCAAGGGCAAGCCATTACTGAAAGGGCTGATCGTACTTTACGTGAGTAGGTTGAAAAATTAAAAAAAGGGGAAACAAGAGAGATTTATGAAACCAAAAGACATCTTGAATAAAACCTTACTAACTTTAAATTTTCTGAATATTTGGAGCAAAGAAAACCTACCAGCAGCAGAATTGCATTTTCGAAGGAAAGAAGAGGAAAAGATGGCTGCGGTTACCTGTCAGGTAACGTATGCGCAAGCATAGAATATGCTTCTTGGGTTTATGTTCCTAATCCTCCTCTTGTGAGAGCTGTCTCTTGGGGTGAACCTGAAGCACAGGTATGCACCAATGAAACTGCATTCTTCCCACCACCCGCGTGTGGAGGAATTGAGCATCTGTATCATCATAATAATCAATATAACATAAGTAATGTCACTGTTGCAGTGGAGGGTCTCCCCTTGTGCTTCGGAGGACATCCCTTTTGCCTCTGTCCGAGGAAGTATAGTCGTCACTCTTACAATACCTGGGGAGTAACATATAATAATTATCATCCTGCTGTCTTTACTGTACGTGTTTCGACCAGGGGATTCAACACCCTACGACGCCGATGAGTCTCCATCCTGATACATTTATACCATTATGCCCTTCTAATTTTTTTTTATTCCTTCTCTAGAATCTTTGGAATGGGAAAGATGCCGAGGTCGTCGGCCTTTGAAGGTCATGGATTATTCTGGATTAGTTATTGTAGATTGGAGCCCTGATCATGGTCAAGTTTTGGAAAAATGGTCTAACAAAACTTTTCAATGGCATCGAATTAATGGTACTTGAATGGGTAACGGCAATGAAACCGTAAAATGGCAGCAATTTGCGCTCATTCCCCCTCCGTTGCAATTGTAAGGGTGTCCCCACTTTCAAGGGAATATTCGGAAATTATAGGCAGTTTCAGGGAATCTCACTGTATGGTCAGGAAACTATACTTTGGATAAGACTGACAGTTCAGGTCCCTTTCATGTTAACTCGCATGTTAATAAATCCTATTCTGCCATGGCTTGTCTGAAATACCCCTTTGCATTTCTGTATGCGAATTGGACTTGGAATGCTACAGAGGGATCTCTATCATGTAATCATTGTAATTAACACAGTGTGTAAATCAGTCATGGAGGAACAGTTTTGAAACACAAATCAATAACTCTAATTCTTCATTGGGGATTGTTAAAACTCGTACCAAAGTATGGTTGCCTGTAAATTTGACAAGACCTTGGTCGGACTCTTTTGCTGTATCTCATTTGGTGACTGCTGTACAAACTTTGCTTCACCGGTCTCGACGCCTGCTTGGAATGATCATAGCTCCGGTTCTTGCAGTGGCTGCAGTTACTGCAACCGCTGCCATGGCCGGACTTGCTTTTGCGTCGAGGATTCTCAACAGCAGACTTTGTACGGGAATAGCATAAAGACTCTCATTTGTCATGGCAACAACAACGAGATCTGGATGCACAACTTGCAACTGATGTAACCAATCTTCAACATACTGTTTCATGGCTTGGGGATCAATTAACTGTCTTATCCACAAAAAGTGTATTGAAATGTGATTGGAGCTCCTCTCAAGTATGCATAACATATGTGCCTTTTAACACGAGTGAAGGTTGAGAAAAGGTGAAACGGACATTAACAGGGTATCAAAACCTAATGAAGGGAATTATGGAGTTAGAGCAGCAAATTTTGTCTACATTTAGCAAAACACTACCTGACATTACTGGGTCCGATCTGTTAAGGGATTTCCAGAAAGGGATGAATAATTTGAACGCTCTTGGACATGTGTCTGCCCTAATTGGAACTGTTCTCGTGAATCCTTTATTCATAAGACTTTGATGCTGTGTTATTAGTTTAGTCTTCCGGTGCTGGGGAAGCAGGCAACACCTAAAAAAGGACAGACAACGCGTTCTCACCGCCTTCCAGTTTGCTACCGCTTCTCAGAAAAAAGGGGCAGATGTGGGAGACCGACAGTGACCACAAGAAAGCCTGGTTAGGGACGCGGGGATGTGCCTGCAGGCGGGGCTCCCCGCCTGGGCAAAGCATGCCTGCAAACAGGGTGCTCTGCCAGGAAGCCTGCACACAGTATCCAAGTTTAGTGGTCCGCTCGCAAACGAGGGACCATGCCCTCCTTAGAAGTAAGGAGAAGGCTGGAATTGTGAGCAGGCCTCTTAGTAAACATGTTGTGGTCGCTCCCTCCCTTTGCTGCCCCCGTCCTTGAAATGGGTTTGCCTACTTGCCCTTCATTGGGAAAGGAATGCATCCTGTAGATTTTAGTTGGTATCCAGTTAGCGGGGTATAAAACAAACCGCAAGAGGGGCTTGCGTAGAATTGGTCCTCCGGCCGGAGGTGTGTCCGTGTCTGTCTTTTGTGTGTGTCTTGTCCTTTGTGTCATTTCGTCCGCAGCATCTGGCGTCCAAACGCGGGGCAGAGGGCGAACGAAACCGAAAGGGCGAGTACTCCTCGGGGATTGTAGGTCCAAGGCAGGGGAACTTTCGGGAAAATTATGGGGAATTCCCCATCAGCAAAGGCACAATACGTGGAGCTAGTCAAAGGACTTCTCCACTCCAATGGGGTGAAGGTATCTAGTCGCCGTTTATCTGAGTTATGTCGCCTTGTGGAGCAGCATTGTTATGGGTTTAAGTGCCAACCGAAAGTACAGTTAAAGGAATGGAAATTAATACAGAAGGAATTACAGCAACAGCATCAGAAGGGTAACATAATCCCTTTGAAATTGTGGACTCTATGTAGTGCTATCACTCAAGCACTTGCATTGCATTCTCCAGTTAAGGAGTTGGTGGGAAGAGGAAGCCCGAAAGCAGGCTCAAATTAATGAGGGACAGAACCCTCCTGGTCCTCTGGAGGATAAATTGATGGGAGAGGGACAATTTCGAGCCTTGAGAGAACAGGCTCAATTTTCCGGCCAGGATTTACAGCAGGTGCGCCAGGTATTGCTTAGGGCTTGGCGCCATGCTGTACCTACTGGCCACGCTCAGCTTTCTTTTCCAAAAACTTTACAAGGACCCAATGAACCCTATACTGATTTTCTTGCTAGATTGCGGGTGGCTGTTGAGCGGGATGTTGGACGTGATGAAATCTCAGAGATACTTTTGCAGACACTTGCTTTTGAAAATGCAAACTCGGAATGTAAACGTGTTTTGGGCCCTTTAAAAGGGCAGGGAGCTTCTATAGCTGAATATATTACAGCTTGTTCAGGAGTAGGGGGAACTGAACGAAATGCTGCTGTTTTTGCTACTGCTTTGGCTCAGGCTACGAAGCCCTCCAAGGGCGGACATTGTTAAAACAATGTCGGGGACTCAATTGGCTGCGCCTCGCACTCCTCAAATAACCCCTCTGTTTTTCAACAACCCTTCGAGATGACTGCTGCATCAGGAATAGCTAAAACTTTAATGGTGTCCGATTTACTCTCTGCAACTTCAGGGAGTGTGGCTGCTGATTTGCCTCTCACTGAAAATGTTCTTTTGTCTCCGGGAGATGGCATTTATAAATTAAGAATAAACATATTTGGCCCATTGCCTAAAGGCACCTTTGGCTTCATATTGGGCCGCAGCAGCGCACCTTTAAGAGGCCTAACCATAATTCCTGGAGTTATAGACTCTGATTTCGTTGGAGAAATTTGAATCATGGTTTCTACTTCTGTTACACGTTCACTACTGGCTGGAGAACGTATAGCACAAACATTTCTCTTATCTTCTCTCACCCATGGGGGCTTCTGTAACCATTCCGTCGGAAAACTAGTGGCCACTGCTCAAGTTCCTCAAGCACTCCTCTTTTTGTTATTGAGGAAAAAATGAGGTAAATCAACTTATCATCTGGATCCTTAAATGCACATGTGCTTCTGTCTGGGGGAATAAATGAAAAACTGGACGAACCTGTTTCCCTACCCCAGGACACACCAAGACGTCGGTTGGCCCTTCAGCAAACTCATCCACCTGTTTTGTGGCCACTTCTGTATCTGTTTTGTCCTGTTTGTCATTGTCATTGTTAGTCTTATCTGTAGAATTTCTCAGAGAGGGAATATAGGACCCTCTTGTATATACACACATATATATACATATATACATACATACATATATACATACATATATGTATATATATATACACAGAGAGAGAGAGACAGAGAGAGAGACAGAGATAGAGTGAGAGAGAAGGTAGAGAATATATACTGTATATATATAATATATATACAGTATATACTCTATATAACCCTATAGATATAGATATAGATATATAGATATATAGATGTGAATATGCAGCTCGGTCTGGCTTGCCTGCTCGGTTTGATTCTGTGGCTCCACGGGTGGGCACCCTGAAGGTCCCAAAAAGCCTATGGAGTCTGACTGTGCCTGTCTGCGATTTTGTGGTAAACGACATACAGGCTATGCTGGCCTCGGGATAGTTTCCCAAGCCGAGACCACGACAGCTAAGCATCCCTTAAATTCTTTTGGGACACGACCAAACTGACATCTGACTGGTCTCCCCATTAGAGGGGGCACCCCCAACCCTTTGTCTGTCTTCGTGACATTGCCTCACTAAAAGAGTGCCCAACCTGTATCCAGAAAAACCTCATAAAGGGGACCTTATTGGTCTGGCTGAAATAAATTTAGACCGAAGGGGATGTTAACTCTCTCTTGTTCTCTGTTCCTCTTTCTAGAAAATGTTGAGGGCTTCTCACTCATTCTTTTCCCAGATTAATGGCTAGAATTGAAGCCCACTGTGGCTGGTTTACCTCGGGACGGGGACTTTAAGGAGTAATTCCAAGCAGCTGCCGAAACTCCTTTTGTTTCGGGGAAGTTCCTTGTCTTCTCCAGACTGATATAGACTGCCTAACAAACCTTAAGTCTTCTCCTCTGTCTAAGCTCACAAAATTTAAAACTGCTAATTCTCTTTCTCTCCCTCCGGCTGTCAACTTGCCTCTTCTGCCTTCCCCATTCGTTTTGCTCTGTGCAGCCTGCTGAGCTGTGGGCAATTTACTTAGTTCTGCAAGACTTTCCTCAACTCCCTGTTAACATTGTTTCGGATTCTCCGTATGCTGTTCTCTCTTGTTTGCAGCTTCCTCAGGTTTCACTGCCTATACCTCTAAAAACAGGTATTGACAAATTGTTTTATCAGGCACAACGATCACTTCTGCGGCGTTCAGAATTAATTTTCTTTACCCATATCCGTGCACATTCCGCGCTTCCTGGGCCCTTGTCATTCGGAAATGCTGAAATTGATGCATCACTTTATCCTATAGAAGCAGCAGAACAAGAGCATCGTCTGCAACACACTAACTCGAAAGGATTAAAAACAATATCTTCTTGTTCGCTCTTGTTCTATCTGTGCACCCTTTACCTTACCGTTTACCGCACTGGGTGTCAACATAAGAGGACTGCAAGCAAATCAGGTATGGCAAATGGATGTAACATTTATTTCATCCTCTGCACAACAAAAATGTGTCCATCATACTATAGATACATGCACACATTTCCAATGGGCTACTGCATTACATTCTGAAAAGGCTGACACTGTTATTCCTCATTTGTTATCTTGTTTTGCAGTTATGGGGGTCCCAATTGAATTGAAAGCTGATAATGCACCCGCCTACCAATCTGCAACATTAGCCCATTTTTTATCCCAATATCATATAATTCATACTTTTGGTATCCCTTATAATAGTCAAGGGCAAGCCATTACTGAAAGGGCTGATCGTACTTTACGTGACTAGGTTGAAATATTAAAAAAGGGGAAACAGGAGAGATTTATGAAACCAAAAGACATCTTGAATAAAACCTTACTAACTTTAAATTTTCTGAATATTTGGCGCAAAGAAAATCTATCAGCAGCAGAAGTGCATTTCCGAAGGAAAGAGGAGGATAAGATGGCTGTGGTTACCTGTCAGGTAATGTATGCGCAAGCGATAGAATATACTTCTTGGGCTTATGTTCCTAATAGTCCTCTTGTGAGAGCTGTCTCTTGGGGTGAACCTGAAGTACAGGTATGCACCAATGAAACTGCATTCTTCCCACCACCCGCGTGTGGAGGAATTGAGCATCTGTATCATCATAATAATCAATATAACATAAGTAATGTCACTGTTGCAGTGGAGGGTCTCCCCTTGTGCTTCGGAGGACATCCCTTTTGCCTCTGTCCGAGGAAGCATAGTCGTCACTCTTACAATACCTGGGCAGTAACATATAATAATTATCATCCTGCTGTCTTTACTGTACGTGTTTCCACCAGGGGATTCAACACCTCTACGACGCCGATGAGTCTCCATCCTGATACATTTATACCATTATGCCCTTCTAATTTTTTTTTATTCCTTCTCTAGAATCTTTGGAATGGGAAAGATGCCGAGGCCGTCGGCCTTTGAAGGTCATGGATTATTCTGGATTTGTTATTGTAGATTGGAGCCCTGATCATGGTCAAGTTTTGGAAAAATGGTCTAACAAAACTTTTAAATGGCATCGAATTAATGGTACTTGAATGGGTAACGGCAATGAATCCGTAAAATGGCAGCAATTTGCGCTCATTCCCCCTCCGTTGCAATTGTAAGGGTGTCCCCACTTTCAAGGGAATATTCGGAAATTATAGGCAGTTTCAGGGAATCTCACTGTCTGGTCAGGAAACTATACTTTGGATAAGACTGACAGTTCAGGTCCCTTTCATGTTAACTCGCATGTTAATAAATCCTATTCTGCCATGGCTTGTCTGAAATACCCCTTTGCATTGCTGTATGCGAATTGAACTTGGAATGCTACAGAGGGATCTCTATCATGTAATCATTGTAATTAACACAGTGTGTAAATCAGTCATGGAGGAACAGTTTTGAAACACAAATCAATAACTCTAATTCTTCATTGGGGATTGTTAAAACTCGTACCGAAGTATGGTTGCCTGTAAATTTGACAAGACCTTGGTCGGATTCTTTTGCTGTATCTCATTTGGTGACTGCTGTACAAACTTTGCTTCACCGGTCTCGACGCCTGCTTGGAATGATCATAGCTCCGGTTCTTGCAGTGGCTGCAGTTACTGCAACCGCTGCCGTGGCCGGACTTGCTTTTGCGTCGAGGATTCTCAACAGCAGGCTTTGTACGGGAATAGCATAAAGACTCTCATTTGTCATGGCAACAACAACGAGATCTGGATGCACAACTTGCAACTGATGTAACCAATCTTCAACATACTGTTTCATGGCTTGGGGATCAATTAACTGTCTTATCCACAAAAAGTGTATTGAAATGTGATTGGAGCTCCTCTCAAGTATGCATACCATGTGTGCCTTTTAACACGAGTGAAGGTTGAGAAAAGGTGAAACGGACATTAACAGGGTATCAAAACCTAACGAAGGGAATTATGGAGTTAGAGCAGCAAATTTTGTCTACATTTAGCAAAACACTACCTGACATTACTGGGTCCGATCTGTTAAGGGATTTCCAGAAAGGGATGAATAATTTGAACGCTCTTGGACATGTGTCTGCCCTAACTGGAACTGTTCTCGTGAATCCTTTATTCATAAGACTTTGATGCTGTGTTATTAGTTTAGTCTTCCGGTGCTGGGGAAGCAGGCAACACCTAAAAAAGGACAGACAACGCGTTCTCACCGCCTTCCAGTTTGCTACCGCTTCTCAGGAAAAAGGGGCAGATGTGGGAGACCGACAGTGACCACAAGAAAGCCCAGGGGACGTGGATGCTCGCACGGTTCTCGCATGGGCAGCGCATGCCTGCAAACAGGGTGCTCTTTGCCAGGAAGCCTGCACGACAGTATCCAGTTTAGTGGTCCTGCCGCAAACGAGGGACCATGCCCCTCCCCTGAAGGCAAGGGAGAAGGCTGGAATTGTGAGCAGGCCTCTTATGCAAACATGTTAGGAAAGTGCTGCTCCTCCCTTTGCTGCCCCGTCCTGAAATGGGTTTGCTCTTACGGCTCTTCATTGGGAGAGGAAGGCATCCTGTAGATTTCAGTTGGTATCCAGTTAGCAGGGTATAAAACAAACCGCAAGAGGGGCTTGCGTAGAATTGGTCCTCCGGCCGGACGTGTGTCAGTGTCTGTCTTTTGTGTGTGTCTTGTCCTTTGTGTCATTTCGTCCGCAGCATCTGGCGTCCTAACGCGGGGCAGAGGGCGAACGAAACCGGAAGGGCGAGTACCCCTCGGGGATTGTAGGTCCAAGGCAGG